>CM037794.1:623999-673999 GCA_021229015.1 Solen grandis | reverse complement strand
TTCAGCCCAGTGGGATACCTGAAAAAAGCCACCTATACCACCTATAATTAGGTAATTGCTTTGTTAATTATACCTGCAGATACGAAATATATGGGGGCTATGTTGGAGTCACATCCCCTGATCTGTCTGTCGGTCGGTCTGTTGGTAGGTCCGTCTATAGACAAGATTTGTTTGCCCTATTTCTTACCTACCTTGCTCGGATTTTGATCAAACTTTATAAATGATAAACATCTAGGCTATAGTTGTGCATATCTTTGGCACATCAGGATTCGCTTGATTTTAAATGAGTTATGGCCCTTTGTTATATTTCTTAAATGTTTTTTGTCCGCACTATTTCTCGGCTACCTTTAGTCAGTTTTTGATATAACTTCTCAGCATTAATAAGTACCAAGTCAAGTTGCACATCTCATTGGCATGTCTTCATCAGCTGCTGCTGGATTTTAAATAAGTTTTTTATATTTATTGAATATATTTTTTCCTTACTCTAGATATCTTGGCAACCAATGGTCTAATTTTAATTTAACCTTAAAAGCATTAATAAGTACCAAGTCTAATTGCATATACTGTTGGCACACCATGACTGGCCTGATTTTATATGAGTTATGGATTGGCCCTTTGTTATATTTATTGAAGGTATTTTGTCTACACTATTTCTGAGCTACTTTTCATTTAACTTCACAACAAGTATACATGTAAATACCAAGTCTACTTGCTCATATGACAGCTTTATGACATTTTTTTAGCTCACCTGAGCACGTGTGCTCAGGATGAGCTTTTAGGATCGATGAATGTCCGTCGTCCGTCCGTCCGTCGTCCGTCGTCCACAATTTGTTCGTTTGCACTCTAGCATCTTCATTTTATGAGCAATTATCTTCAAACTTTAAAACAATGTTTATAACCATAAAATCTCGGCCAAGTTCGATTATGGCTGATATCGGAACATTAGGTCAGGAGTTATGCCCCTTTTAAAATTAAAAAAAGCCAGTTTTAACATTGTTTGCACTCTAGCATCTTCATTTCATGAGCAATTATCTTCAAACTTTATATCAATGTTTATAACCATAAAATCACGGCCAAGTTCGATTATGGCTGATATCGTACCATTAGGTCAGGAGTTATGCCCCTTTTAAAATTCAAAAAAGCCAGATTTCACATTGTTTGCACTCTAGCATCTTCATTTCATGAGCAATTATCTTCAAACTTTATATCAATGTTTATAACCATAAAATCACGGCCAAGTTCGATTATGGCTGATATCGTACCATTAGGTCAGGAGTTATGCCCCTTTTAATATTCAAAAAATGCCATATTTCAAGTTGTTTACACTCTAGCATCTTCATCTTTTGAGCAATCATCTTCAAACTTTATGACAATGCTTATGACCATAAGGTCTCTATTGAGTTCGATTATGGCTGAGATCCGTCAATTAGGTCAGGAGTTATGCCCCTTTTAATATAAAAAAAGCCATATTTCACATTGTTTACACTCTAGCATCTTCCTTTTTTTAGCAATCATCTTCAAACTTTATGACATTGTTAATGATCATAATGTCTCGATTGAGTTCAATTGTGGCTGAGATGGGTTATTTAGGTCAGGAGTTATGCCCCTTTTAATACAAAAAATACAAGATTTCACTTTGTTTATTCTCTACCAACTTCATTTTTTTAACAATCATTTTTAAACTTTAAGACAATGTTTATGCCTATAATCTCACAATCGGGTTCAATTATAACTGATATTGACTTGTAAATTTAGGAGTTATGCCCATTTCACCATAAAAAAAAGCCAGATTTCACTTTTACACTCAAGCATCTTTATTTCTTAAGCAATCATCTTTCTCAGGTGAGCGACCAAGGGCCATCTTGGCCCTCTTGTTTTTTTTTTTTTTAGTTTAACATTTTATTGTCCCCGTCACATAGGTAGCAGTGGGTTGGGGATCCATCCCATTGACTACCTTTATGACAATGTTTATAGCCATATTCTTTCGGCCAAGTTCGATTATGGCTGATATCAGCCAATTAGGTCAGGAGTTATGCCCCATTTAATATAAAAAAATGCCAGATTTCACTTTGTTTGCACTCTAGCATCTTCATTTCTTAAGTTATCATTTTCAAACTTTAAGACAATGTTTATAGCCTTAATGTTTTGGCCAAGTTTGATTATGGCTAATATTGGCCAATTTTATGGCCTTTTTATACACCCATCTTAAGATGGGGCGTATTATGTGAACACTCACGGCAGGCGGGCGGGCAGGCGGGTGGGCGTGGAACATTTGTTGTCCGGGCTCTAACTTCAATACCGTTTGCCCAATCCTTTTCTGTGCATGGCCATAATATCTCGGATGAGTTCGATATCCAGCATTATCGCGTGAAAGACTTAGAAGTTATGGCCCTTGTCGTACACAAAATACTTGAAATTGTGTTTATCCAGGCTCTAACTTCAATACAGTTTGCCCATTTCTTTTCAAAGTTTTCACACATGTGCATGGCCATAATATCGCGGATGAGTTCAATATCCAGCATTATCGTGTGAATGACTTAGAAGTTATGGCCCTTGACGTACACAAAATACTTGAAATTGTGATTGTCTGGGCTCTAACTTCAATACCGTTAGACCAAACCTTTTCAAACTTTCCACACATGTGCATGGCCATAAAATCGCGGATGAGTTCGATATTCTGCATTATCGCGTGAATGACTTAGAAGTTATGGCCCTTGAACACTTGAATAAGTCCAAAGAGACATTTTCCTTCAAATTAATGGAAATGTTTCAACATGATTGTTTTAATAAGTAACATTCATTAACTAATGGGATTTAGGAGACAATAGCTTGTTTCTCTGAGCTATTTCTGAGAGTCCCCATACTGTGATGGGCGTATTTTGTGGCAGTCCTGACCCTTGTTGATATTAAAAATTGCCAGATTTCACTTTGCACTTTTTCATCTTCATTTCTTAAGCAGTCATTTTCAAACTTTATGACAACGTTTATATCTATATTTCCAAGGCCAAGTTTGATTTTTTGCTGATATCAGCCAAGTAGGTCAGGAGTTATGACCCTCTAATTAATAAAATCGACAGATTTCACTGTTTACACCCTAGCATCTTCATTTCTTATGCAATCATTTTGAAGTTTCATTGGCAAAGTTTATAGCCTAATCTCTCTGGTTTGTGCAATTGAAATTATCTCATGGATTATGTATTTGTACAACTATGCTATAATTGTGTAACTTGTACAGGCAATGAAAGCATTTTTTCTCAGGTGAGTGTCTTCAGGGCCATCTTGGCCCTTTAATGCTGATTTTCCCAATAAGAAAGCCACAGGTCTTACAAAAATTATTAGATGATATCTAAACTGCAGGTTAGTCCTATGAAATTCCAGTGTGGTCATTCTGAAAGTATGGCCTTCCTGGCAGGAATGTATGCACAATACCACTCCTGTGTATTGATTAGTCTTTTCACGTCTGGACATCCTCCAAAACCTGTTGATGGGGTGTTAAAACTTCATTATATGTATTAAGTCAGGCCTTTTTCTATACTCATGCACCTTTCAATGTATTATGCCCAAGGGTGGGGGCTGCAAGTCCATTCCCAGACAGACAAAATGGTAGTGGGTCCTCGGACAAATTGCCAATGCCCAAAAATACAAAAAATGTTTAATACCTGTAGGACAACCCAGGGCACCCCCTCTCCTCCTTTAGGGCAATTTGATAGGTGCATTACAAGATATCATAAAGTCTTGACCTGATTCCAGTGACAAGTAGGGTAATCATTTTTCCAGTATCGTAGAAGAAATTCCATTCAGCTGAAATATTGCTGATGCTTACAGAAAATAAACACTATCTATACTGACCTAGTTATGGAATCACAATGTATAAGAATGCTTGATTTAGTGATTTTTGGATATGTTTTTTTGGATATGTTTTTTTGTTTGTTTTTTTGCACAGTCATAAAATGTCAAATCATGCACACACAAAAAAATGATTAATATAAAAGATGAAAATAGATCATTTTATAAGAGGAAAAAAACATGCAGAAATCAACATCTTGACAATGATTTTTCCCCAAATTTGAATATTTCATGAATGGATTTTACCAAATTTAGCCAGTTTTTTTTCCAGAAAAAGGCATGTAAATTACATATGTATGAAATCATGTTCTTTAAGTCCTAGGAAGAGCTATCTGATCAGGGTTTGCTCTGTTTACCGACGCCTCTAAATGAGTTTTTATGAAGTAATATTCCAAATATCCCAAGATACAAAGTAATTTTCCAAACATCCAAAGATACTGCTTTAAAGAATTTCAAATTCAGGACAGACATTACTACTGTAATACAAAGGACCATTTTATTTGTAATTTGGGGAAAACTGCGCACATAGAAGGGTAAGAAAACATAAATGTTTCCCAGTACCATTGGTATCGAGGGATGAATATCCGCAGTTTGTTGAATTAGTTTCCATATTTCTAGAGAACAATGGTGCTATATATATACACAGATGTATGTCCATGAGGCAGTTGTTTGGCACAACTCTGTATATATTCATGATGCAGGCATAGAGTATATATGGAGGCAGTGCATGTACAATGCATAGCACAGAACTGTGAAGTTTGGGGTGCAAATACCACTGACTTACTTTGGTCTCTTAGGTCAGAAAAAACATGCATAATTCTTTAGTCACAGAATTAGGTCAGTCGAAGGTGTATGCTAATCATGTAGGTCAGTCAAAGGCGTATGCTAATCATGTAGATCAGTTGAAGGTGTATGCTAATCATGTAGGTCAGTTGAAGGTGTATGCTAATCATGTAGGTCAGTCGAAGGCATATGCTAATCATGTAGGTCAGTTGAAGGTGTATGCTAATCATGTAGGTCAGTCGAAGGCATATGCTAATCATGTAGGTCAGTCGAAGGCATATGATAATCATGTAGGTCAGTCGAAGGTGTATGCTAATCATGTGAATGTAAACAATATCTTGTAAAGATATTCTGAAATTAATATCGATATGAGATTTTTTAGGGAAGTCATGTACCATACCCTTTAAATTGGGATTTTTTCACATGACGTCATTATAAATTGATCCAGAAAAAGACAACAAAGTTGGAAGTGAAATTAAAAGATGCTCATTGTATATTGACCTGTTTATCAGAAATTGCTATTTATGCATTGGATTCATGTGAAAAAAAATCTCATTGTCAACTTTTAGAAAAAATGAACCAATTTGTTTACTTCTGACGATTCACTGGAGAAAAATTACTTTCTTAGCATTGTATTATAGCCATATACCAGCAATAAAAACAGCTAGAAAAAAAAAAAAACACCTGAGTTACATTTTGTTGGCTATTTAGTTTTTGTGTAACATTGTAACCTGAGGTAATGAATAAACAACGAGGATAGGATTTTATTATGGTCATACAGACGTCAAAGTGATAAAAAGCCTGTAACATACTAATGAAAGCAAGACAACCTGATGAAGCTTACAATATGGCAAAGGAGTTATTTCATAATACACAATCTTGTATACACATTTTGTTTCACAATACTGGTCTCATTGGCCGAGTGGTTAGAGTGTCTGCCCTGGAATTGGAAGGTCATGGGTTTGATCCCCGGCCGTGGCATACCATAGTCATAAAGATTGGTAGTGGTATAGCTCCCTTGCTTGGTGCCCAGCATATGAGGGTAGTTCTAGGACTGGTTGGCCTGGTGTCAGGATAATGCAATTGGGTGTGGTATCTTGCCACTTGTCTACAGCATGATACTGCAGTGTGGCAACGCTGTATCTGTCTCAATTAGACATAGTCTCCAAATGACTGAAATACTGCCGGTGGGACGTTAAACCAATAAAAAATAAAACATTATCACAATGATTACTAATTTATCGATTACAAAGAATAATCCTCACCAGATCCTGTCTGAAGATATCATTTTTTTATATATTTTGATAATGTTTTAAAATGGCAATATAAGAATGTTCTACAATAAGCAACAGTCTCGCGACCGTCTTTCTCATACAGAAATAAATGGTCATACCATGTGGTATGTGATGTCATTTTAAGCTGTCTCAATACAAGCAGCACCTTTTGCCTAGATTTGGGGGAAAAACAATTGCTGTAGAATTTTTTTTCTTTATTAATTTTAATAGGATATAGCGCATGTGAAATGGAAAATTGTACCCTAAGGTCTACACATAGGTCCTTCTAATGATTCTTTTGTTAAATATTAACTGTATTTTCACTAACTCTGAAGGTTTTCCTGACTAGACTAGACTATTTGAGTTTACCGTCGCTTCGACAGTATTTCAGTCATATAGCAACGTCCAGATAATTACAGGTGGAGAAGATTTTCCTGAATGTAAGGAAATACTGTATGTCTGACAAAAGACTCACTTCAGGCCTATGTGTAGGGTACAATTTTCCACTTCACGTCTGCTAAAATATATCCCATTCAAATTGATGAAGAAATAAATCAAGGCAAAAGATGCAGCTCATGTGACAGCTCAAAATGACATCACACCAGGTGGTACGGCCATGCTGACACTGCAAAGAGAGAGTTTTCAGGTTTAGTGACGCAAGATTTTGCTGGTTAATACAAGTTGAAAGGTTAAGTACATGCATATTGAAGTGACCATTTGCCAACGTTCACTCAACCCATACATGACACTGGGCAGTAGTAAACAGCACTGAGTTAGGCACAATGGCAGGACAAGAACGACTATGATACATATATACATATATAAAAGAGTGGCATCGCAAGCAAACATAATAGTTCTCTAGTCTTATTATTTAATATTTAAACTATCCCTTTCTCTCATAGAGGATACCATGAAAAGACCTATGCGAACAGCATAAAATCAGATCAGCCTGCGAGTAACTCGCAGGCTGATCAGGTTTTATGCTGTTCGCTGCTCCTCAGTGGTCTGGAAATGAGGACTTTATATTTAAATTTGGTAAGGTTTAACTGTGGTTTTCTGCAGATCAGGCTTTATGTGGTACCTATTAAGTGCGTCAAAATGAGTCTATATGAGGGAAAGGGCTATAAAGATAAAATAAAGCAATGCTTATAATATGAAATATACTGCAGAAAGATTGGGTGAAACTGGTTTCTTAGAAATAAAAAAGATAGCATTCAGTCCTTAATATGTCTGCAGTAGTTATAGTTTGCCAAAAGCAAGAAGATTTAAGTACATCATGAGTAAGGAGAGGAAATAGTTACTTAACTCTTACAATGCTGTGGGCTTCTGTGGCTTCCTTTGCGACCATTTCAGACCAAAATCAGTCTGCAATCTGTTCGTTGTTCAGAAATTAAATTTCAGCAAGCATCCCCATTTGACAGCAAATGGCACAAATCAAAGTTATGAAAGGACAGACAATTAAGAAATTTCGCATAGTAATAAGGCTGGAAGGGAGAGATGGTTAACCAGAAGTAATCAGTGGTAATGTTAGGCCACAATAAACAGATCATGGTCGGCCATGTATGTAAGAGAATAAAGGTAAGGCATAAGTTTTTAGTTTAAACGTCATACATTTTTTACAACTTGATTAGGAAACAAGTTATCACAATTTATGTTTATCACTCTTGATGGCTCAGGTGGAAGCTTATTTGGTCATTGTTATGGGAAGAAACTGGAGAGTCCGGAGAAAACCCATGTTTCTGAAAGAGCAACCACTGTACCCTCTCACATACGTGGCCAGGAATCAAACCTGGGAAGCATTATATGGTGAGAAGCGAGGCGGCCCTATGCTATCCAGGCACCAGGCATGCTATAAGTAAGGGAAGGTAACAGAGAGCCACAAGAAAAGGGATACTAGACTGGAACAATAGCTAAGGGGAGGTAATAGGTAGCCACTGGAAAGGGGATGTAATGGCAATGTCATAATTGAACCTCAGAAACATGATGGATCTGAGAACTCATTCAGTACAGAAATAAGCTAAAAGTAAAAAAAAAAGACATGACTCTGTTTTTAATAGGTGGGCTGTCTATTAACCCTTTCCCTCATATAGACTCATTTTGACGCACTCAATAGGTACCACATAAAGCCTGATCTGCAGAAAACCACAGTTAAACCTTACCAAATTTAAATATAAAGTCCTCATTTCCAGACCACTGAGGAGCAGCGAACAGCATAAAACCTGATCAGCCTGCGAGTTACTCGCAGGCTGATCTGGTTTTATGTTGTTCACATAGGTTTTTCATGGTTTCCTCTATGAGGGAAAGAGTTAAAGAAATAAGAGAAAAGAAAAACAGTGAACTACCTCTTTAAAAAATAAGGTGAATTTTAAACACATTATTTCCCGGAATTTCAAATTTGGAGGATGTAACTTATAGATTCAAGATAGCTACTGTAATTTTCCTGTAAAATGTTCCTTGGGTCCTTTTACATTTTCCTTAAAAATAACCATGTAGGAAGCAGTTCCTCAAGCTTTCTCATTAAAACAGACTCCTCACTAAACTGAGAAACACAGCCATTTTTAGCTCGCCTTATCACAGCATGCTCATGGTGAGCTTTTCCAATCGACTGTCCTGCTTAAAGAATTTGTTTGTGAACACTCTAGAAGTCACTTCAGAATATATGTCTGCTGAATTCTTGGATGAGTTTGACTCATTTGGAGTGAAAATGTAGGTCACTGTGTCAAATTTTTGAAAAGACTTGTGAACACCTTAGAGACCACATTTTTAGACCAATCTTCAAAAACTTTGTCAGAATGTTTGTCTTTGGAAATTTGGATGACTTTGAAAATTGGTCATGTGGGGTCATAAGGTAGGTCATTAAGTCAAATTTTGAAAAGGCTTGTGAACACTCTTAGAGGCTACATTTTTGGCCCAATCTTTGCCCTGAAGGCCAGGGTCCTTTGGTGAACTAATCAGAGCCATCATGACCCTCTTGTTTAACCCTTTCCCTCATAGAGGAAACCATGAAAAGACCCATGCGAACAGCATAAAACCAGATCAGCCTGCCAGATCAGTAACTCGCAGGCTGATCAGGTTTTATGCTGTTCGCTGCTCCTCAGTGGTCTGGTAATGAGGATTTTACAATTAAATTTGGTAAGGTTTGAGTTTGGCTTTCTGCAGATCAGGCTTTATGTGGTACCTATTGAGTGCGTCAAAATGAGTCTATATGAGGGAAAGGGTTATTGTAATATTGTACTGTTACAGATAAATTACCTGAGCTTTAGTACATCTTGGTGTATTTGCATTATCCAGTTTTGGAAAATGAGATTTGAATGAACAAGCTGAAATTCTTATCTTTCCTTGTAAAATTTTGCAGACTTTCTAAAAACATAAGATTATGTGTTTGAAACAACCCATAGAGTGCTGAACTGTCACAGATTAGTTGGTCTGAGCTGAAATTCTTGATTATCATGAGCGGGGGGGACTTTAACCCTTTCCCTCATAAAGGAAACCATGAAAAGACCTATGCGAACAGCATAAAACCAGAGCAGGCTGATCAGGTTTTATGCTGTTCACTGCTCCTCAGTGGTCTGGAAATGAGAACTTTATAATTAAATTTGGTAAGGTTTAACTGTGGTTTTCTGCAGATCAGGCTTTATGTGGTACCTATTGAATGCGTCAAAATGTGTCTATATGAGGGAAAGGGTTAATTGGAGAGACTGCAGTTTAATTAAAGTGAGTTTCAATTTAAGAAATACAGATCAATTAGAGTGAATTCTGTTTAATTTGAGCAAATACAGTTTAATTATTTCAACTACAGTTTAATTAAAGCAAGAAATGTTTAATTAGAGGGAATAGAAGGTTAAATTTAAAAAATATTTTAAAGTAGAAAAAGAATGAAAGGTTCTTGAATATCCCACCAGAAGATTTCTTAAGCAGTTTGTGGGATGATCTATGAAAGAGACGAGGCTGAGTAACAAGATATCCAACAAGTTAAGCGCAATTTTCCAGTGCTAACAAGCACTTATCTGGTCTCCTGCAAGACAGAGGGCTGTCATGTTGCAGGTGATTAGTCGCATCTCACATCCTGCACGACACCTATCACGCAGTAAATCTGGATTTGGAATGTTTCTGTGGTAACATAATTTCTGCCGCAATATCGCATCACAGTATCATTACTGAATTCAGAAAAGAAATAGATCATTGTCTTACCCTGATTGGCTTAACCTTTGTGATTTTTTTCTAAAAAGTGTTTGTTGTTGTTTCCATGGAATCCAACTTATTGTAGTCAAAATATCCCATCATCTTTGTGTTTTTAAAAATTTGCAGATTTTTTTTTTCTTTTCTTGCATGTAATTTTCAGGTGATTGGGTGACCTACTTGGCTTTCTCTGAGCCATTCCCGATTGGAAAATTCTTTTAAGTAGCCAACGACAACCTATAAGGTCATTTTCAACAGATTTCAATGGATGATTGTTTTTTAACATTCTTGTTGGCTTTTTTTTCTCCATTTTTCCCATTGAATAATGAAAAAGTTGCATGCAGTTTAAAAATCAATCTCAGTTTGGAACAAATTAAAAAAGGGACCACCAGTACTTAAAATCTTTTCAGTTTTTATTGTTAGAGAAACAATTTACAAGGTTATCATGTGCAGAAAGAACAGAGAACTTTCTGGGGAAAAATTATGAAAGCTTTTGTTGAGGAAATTGAAAAAGTGCTGAGAATTAAAAAATTATTGCCTTGAAACTGATTTTTATACTCTCCCTACAATGAACATTGAAATACTACTATTTCCTTCCTTCTGTCTATCTGGTCATTTACACATTTGTCCAGAGAACTCTAGACTCAATGTTTGTCAGTGTATTGCAACATGCCTGTCTCTGTAATCATTATACCCCCGAAACGAAGTTTGGGGGGGTATACAGGAGTCACCCGGTGGTCGGTCGGTAGGTTGGTCGGTCGGTCGGTCCAGCGGTCCGTTGCATTATTGGAATTCAAAACAATTTCATGCAATGATCAAGCACATGGAGAGGAAGTGCAGTGCACAAGAACCATAACTCTATCTATAGATTACAGAGTTATTGCCCTTTGTTACTTTTCCTTGTCCAGAGTATAACTTTTAAACTACTGGTTGGATTTCAAAACAATTTCATACAATGGTCAACCACAATATGAGGAAGTGCAGTGCACAAGAACCATAACTATATCTATAGGAATTACAGAGTTATTGCCCTTAGTTACTTTTCCTTGTCCAGAGTATAACTTGTAAACTACTGGTTAGATTTCAAAACAATTTCATACAATGGTCAAGCACAATATGAGGAAGTGCAGTGCACAAGAACCATAACTCTATCTATTGTAATTACAGAGTTATTGCCCTTTGTTACTTTTCCTTGTCCGGAGCTTAACTTTAAAACTACTGGTTGGAATTCAAAACAATTTCATACAATGGTCAAGCACAACCTGTGTAACCCAGCCAAAAACCTGGAAAAAAAACTAATGTAAAAATGTCTTTTTCATACTTTTCTTCTTAATCCTAATAACTTCATCATTTCTAAAGCAGTATTGCGGGGGTATTAATCACATTTAGTGATAGTTCTAGTTTTGTATTGGGTCTTTTTCAATGAAAAATTCCTTCCTATAAATTGATGATATCCAGGAGGGTTTCGGGCATCAGGCGTTAACTCTGGTTGACTTGACTTTTGATGAAAAAAGCAGCATGTGGACAGGTTTACATTTTAGTTAATCTGCCATAATTTCTGTGTGCTTCATTGGATTGCTTTAATTTTTTAACAGTTGCTTAATTGGATGGACCTCTTCATTATGCAGTTGACCTTGACCTTTGACCTACTTTTGATAAAAAGAGCACACCAAAACATACATAATTCCATCACTTCTTGTCTTTGAAATAAACCCATGTTTTTTATGTTCCCTGTTCATAGGAATTTAGTGATTAAAAGTTAAATTTCTTTCTTAAGGTACAACAAATCATACCCCCTTCCCCCCCCCCCCCCCCCCCCCCCCCCCCCTCAAATTTTTTTTTTAAAAATTGGGCATTATGGCCTCTCTCTCTCTCTCTCTCTCTCTCTCTCTCTCTCTCTCTCTCCTTTTCTTTTTAAGGCCTAGCTGCCTTACCCTTGTCATAGTAGGTTTCAAATGTGTGTTGTTTTTTTACATCTAAATTCCTCTAAATTCCACTGAGAGATTTAATGAAGGTGTGATCAGATGAATTAAGAAAAAGCTAAAATCAATAAAGACTGATAACTAATTCAAATATCTAACCTGCCTGTGTTCATTAGCTGTATGTCTGTTCAATGAATACTTATGGGATTTAACACTTTATGTAATTTATATAATGCAAGATAGAAAAGTATCGAATTGACATCAGATATGAGAAGTAACAAATCACTTTATCTCTATGGGACTTATAGAACTGTCCCTTTTATTGGACTCTAGTAGTATAGAGGGACTTCGAATTTGGGTTGAGACCATATACCCAACATCTTTATTTTGGAGCTTTAGTGTATTTACAGAAAAGTTCAAGAAGCCATGTGAGGAGAGCCTTTACCATTTACCTCATGAATACTCATGTTCAAATGTATGAATATTTAGATTTATATGAAACGCTGGATTTTTGTCTGCCATGCAGTGCCCAGCCACGACATATCATGTAGTCGTAAAAGATGGTACTGGTAAAGCTCTTCTGCTCTATGCTCAGCATATAAGGGTAGTTCCAGGACTGGTCGGGCCAGTGTCAGATACTGCAGTGTGGCAGCCCTATATCTGTCTGAAGTAGACATAGTATCCAGAGCTCCAGGTAGAGCATTAATTCCATACTTCAGGGCAGAGTATGTGCCATTTTCTTCATTTTGGGGAAAGAAAATCCCTGGAGTAAAAAACAAATTTAGGGAAAACTGCATGCATTTAAAGAAATGTTTTCACACATATATAAAAAGAAAGAAGAAACAAAACAAAAAACTCTTTGAACTGTAACATAGTATGAAGTTTTGGACACAAATTACAGCATTATGATAGATTTACACTGTACAAATACAGGACAACTTGCACTATGTGTCTGAGAACAGTCATCATGATAGTATTTATGACCAGAGCAGTAAAAGTCACATCATATTTAGAAGCTATGTAAAGAAACACACTCTTGCCACCATATTTTTGTGCTTGAAAGAATCTATTTTGTTTAATGCTAAAACATGATATGAAAACCCAACATCTATATGTCTGTGATGTGTTTTTATATGTCTTGTCATGCAAAGGATCACAAAAAATTGGCAATGAAGATGTAGATGTTCGCCTAGTACTTTAACCCTTTCCCTCATAGAGGACACCATGAAAAGACCTATGCGAACAACATAAAACCAGATCAGCCTGCCAGTAACTCGCAGGCTGATCAGGTTTTATGCTGTTCGCTGCTCCTCAGTGGTCTGGAAATGAGCATTTTGTAATTAAATTTGGTAAGGTTTAACTGTGGTTTTCTGCAGACCAGGCTTTATGTGATACCTATTGAGGGCGTCAAAATGAGTATATATGAGGGAAAGGGTTAATACACTTAAAGGAAGAACAAAAATGTAATATTTGAGACTACTTTAATGTACATTTCGAGATGTTTTTAGAGTCGTGTTTTTCTTCAGACCTTAGAATTTCTTCCCAATGCATTTACCTATATAATGAGGGTGTTAAAAGTGACTCCTTGCCTAGTTTGACCAATGACCAGGAATGCTTAATTTCAAACTGGCCTTTGTTCTACAGCGAGACTGTTGTTATAGCGACTTGTCATTTTATCACACCTGTAGGTCATTATCGATCTTCGTGATTTGACATTCATGATGTCACAGGTGTTTTGGGAAAATTAATATAAAATATAGATCTGATAAAGTACATTACTTTTATAATAATTTAAGGCTACCTTAATGTATACTCCTATTTATGAAGATTAAATAGTTAATTGTTTGTAGTGCACTGACACTGAATTCTAGAGGTGGGTAAAGTAGGTAGGTTTTTGTTGTTGTTGTTGTTTTTAATTTCAAATGATAAAAATTTAGCTTACAGTGCTTTTATTCTATGGAATGGACATAAAAAGATCAAAATAAAAATTTATAACTCAAAAGACCAAAAAAAAAATTGGAGTAGGTGCCATTTTGATGGGTTGGTCGGAGCACTATCATGCATGTCAGCAATATCCAAATGATCAGGTGTTGTCAAAACATTTGGTTTCAGTAATGAATTGGTTAAGAATATGAAAAACATATACCCCCATTATCTGGAGTTCTCGAAGTCTTATTCTCATATACATCATCGTTAGACATTCAGACATCAAACAGGACAAATGAGATTTGAATTTATTTTTCTATACTGTAAAATCATTAATTATTTTCCATAAAGCCTACGGCTTTAGCATGTATATTTACTATTTAGTATTCCTTCCAGGACATACCGTAGGCGACCACACTTAAAACAAGGTTCAAAAAGTACCTTTCCATGATGTCATATACTATCCACAATGCACCATACCAGAACAACTCATCACCTGTTCATACATTTAAAAAAACCTAGGCGGGGAACAGATTACCTTAAAACACTGGGTCATACATGCTCAGCCTCCGACTTTATTTCAATAATGCCCTTCATTCTGCACTAAAGATTGGATGAAAGACCATTTCATTGACATTAAATTTTGTTGATTATGTACCTAAGGGAATTTCATGGGTACATTTTATTCGTGGATCTTTGTTCTAGAAACAGGAGGTCTATATAAGAGACAAATTTTCGTGGGGATTAATATTCATGAATAATACCCTCCACGAAATTGATGAAAATTAGTGTCCCACGAAAATTAATGATTTCACAGTAACAAACACATGTTTATAACTGATAACTGACACATTTAAGCAATTTTTAACAAGACAAAATACATGTACACCTTTGCACAGTTTTATACTGTAATAATACAGTATTTAAAGATGGAGACCATGTAGTTATCTAATTCTTGAACATACTGAGGGACTTTCGTATACATGTGTCTCTTATGTGACCTTTTTGGCTTACTCCGATGGAAGCTCGCATAAGACAGATGTATAGCTCGAATTCAGATTATACTATTTGTCATATTTTGGTGCTAATCTGGTGAGGATCACAAAGCTAAATGGCAATTTTAGGAGAAAAAGTGGATGGGTTTTAGTGAAATAAGTAGTTCAGGTAAGATTAAGGTGATCTAATGAATCCAAGAAGAACAACTATAAGGTCCTTGTACTGTAATGTAATGCTTGATATGTTTATTTCTATCAGTCAAGAAGTTGATAAACTTGTTCAAACTTGTTCAAAGCTGAAATTTACTTCAGCTTGCAGATTGATATGGGTTTTAAGAGAGTGCCTGAATGAACCTGCCTTTTAGCAAGAGGTCAAATAAAACTGATGAAAAGAGTTCAATAATATATTGCCGAATTGTTCGATAGACATAAACAGCAGCCGGAGTCTGTGTGAGCGAAATTCTACACATGACCTTGCAAAGCTTAGCAGACTCTACCAACTAAAGCACATGTATGTATGTAGATAAAGATATATTGGAAATTTTGAATTTTCTTTTCACTGGTCAGATTTCGTAACAGCATACCGATAAACATATTTTGCATTGGGGAGTCAGAGTATAGTGAAACGGGGCACGTTAACCGAGAAGCTTGATGTAAGTAAATTTTGAAATTGTTTTTGTTTGGAAAAAATAGACGACAAGATTTGTTTGAAAGTAAATCATTGTCCCAAGTCATGCGAATGAGTTGGTTATATGTCAGGAATCACCGCTTGCGATAGGATTGCTTGAGTTTTGTGTTATGAAAGGATATATAATTATTTCACCGATTTCTATGATTATTTTACTTTTGGTGCTGATTTTATATTTTTTTCATATGTGTAAAAATGTCGCAAGTGAAGGCTGAAGGTCGGGTGGGGTATGGATCACATTTTTGAGAGATTCAAAGAAGATTAATTTGCTACGTAAAAAATCTATGAAGTGTAGATCTTCGAAGTTCTTGTATAATATGACCTATTTGTTTCTTGGGTTTTATATTTCACTGACAGTGTTTTAATCATTCGGAGGCTATATCTAGTGCCATACTGCAGTTTCACGCTGTAGACATGCAAGCATGCAGTACTACACATAGTCAGATCTACGGATATTTTACAACTCCATCCAGTGGAACTAACCCACATTTATTCTGCACTCTAAGCAAGGACTATCAGGAACATCGTTCACAACTTTGTTATGTCATAGTTAAGGATTGAACCTGTGACTTCCCATTTTGGAATTGGCTGTTCCAACCACTTTGACAACAAAGAAAATCTGTGTATATGACATGACTGTGTTCTGGGTAAGGCAAAATTTGGGTAATGGATTGCCACCAAAGAAGATATAATCCATATGGCAAAATTAATAAGAATATTTAATATAAACACATTTTTGCATTAAATGTGACTAAGGTTAACAATAACCTTATATATAAAACAGGACACACATTCACAATTATGGGCCAACATTCTTTTCATATCTCATATATAAGATGTTTTTTTGACAAAACACTGTACATGTATCTACCTTAAATTACCAGATCAACATATTTTGTGTCAACAAACCAGATCATTGAACATATCTCTATAATAGGTTTCATAAAACTTGAAGAAAGCCCATAAAATTTCAAATTTTTATATTCAAATTAGAGAAATGAATTATTATTGGCAAGTCATCATACAGTACCTATTACTTGTATATTAATTGCCATTAAACGAGATGAGCATAGAACAGCTCAGCATCCGAAACCCACGAGCACTCATTTCGTGTCTCCATACATCGCCCATTGGAAAAATTATTAGTTTGCATTTGCTTGTTTCTGATTTTATGAAAAGTAGCGCAAGTTTTCGCAGCCCCACTATGTAGTGGGGATTTTGGACCAATAGAAACTTTTGTACTTATGGCAATTAGACAAACCTTTACCGACTTAGAGATTTAAGATCTCCCACTGAAGAGTACTTATTTGTGTAAGCAGCATTTTGATCAGTCGGTGTTCCTCTTAAGTGTATCCTTATAACGATAAAGTGCTAGTCTCCCACGGCAGACCGATGAAATAGGCAGTCGCGGGTATTTGATGCTAAGAACAGCCAGCTAAACATCATCTTTACATTCTACGTGAAATACTAACATCATTAACCCTTACCTTGATTTCTTCAGTGGACTTATCCTTTCCTCATTTTGGACTGTACCATTAGTTGTTTACAGGGGTGCTTGCTGTAAATTTATTAATTAAATAGCAAACAATGCAGACTATGATGAGCCTGCAGGGGTGTGCACGCTGATCTTGGTCTGCACTGGTCACAAAGGCAATCACAAGTGCCCACAGCATTGTTAGGGTTAGATATACGTTATTTATGCACTAATCCATTTTTAGCAGTATAATTTAGACCATATCTTTACCTTTGTTAATATTGTTAACATATTATTTACCATACATGATTAGGCCAACTGCTACATGTAACAAACTGTGTGTTCTTTTGTGTAAACCAGGTCAACTGTGGACTACCTTTTATCCCAGTGTAGTAACTGGGTGACCTGTAACTCAGTTTGAATATATCTGTTCTGTTCTGTAAACACTTGAAAGGTCCATTATAGAAAAACATATGAAGATGCAAGAAATTGAAACCTAAAGTCTTTTGAGTTGTGAGGAAGCCTTCCAGCTGGCTTGCGGTAGGTCGGTAATTCTCCCCGGGTACCTCTGTGTACTCGGGGTCTTCCTCCACCTGTAATTAGCTGAAGTCCCTATATGATTGAAATACTATCGCAGCGACGGTTAACCCCATTACAACAAAAAAAATCTTTTGAGTTGTTTGCCTGCACTATTTTCAATCTCTGAATTTACTAGTAGATTTACTGGTAAAACTGTATTTCTGAAAAGAAATCCCATATCTGAAGCAAATCCAGTCTTAAATAGAATGTAATTAAACTAAATGGTTCCCATTTTGCCGTAAAATGTAGATCTATTTTTTTTTGTCCCGACAGATTCTTTGTGAAACACAATAATTATTGAGTCCAAACTTGGTGTTTCTCTGCTCCAGGTATGGAAAAAAGAAACTGCAATGTATATTGATAGATCAATGACCTCTCTAATCTGCATAACCTGACAAAGGATTAGTTATATCTTTACCACAGGCAGGGGTATAACAAAAGTCCACATGGCATTGTTTTTGGGTAAGCTCTTTTGTAATCGTATCAAAAGCAGTCCATCAAAAGTTAAGTTGCGCAGAGGAGAATAGGGATTTTCCTTTCTTTTTTTATTTTGCTTGACTGTCCTTTAGAGGGTTCTGTTAAGAGAATAACTGACTTCATAATGTGAGAAGAGGATTTAAAGAATTTGTAGATAGTTGATGTAAGTCGATAAAATTAATAATTCAGAATTATAGTGTTGAGTTTTCGTGAAAACACACGTCGAAGCAATTACACATGGCAGATGGTGAGAAAGGAGAAAATCTAGAACTAATGGAGAAAGAGGAAGTAGTAACAGAAAGAGCAGAAAAACACATTAAAAAATAAACTCCAGGGTTTGAATTTAAGCATACTTACTAAGTGCAAGTGAAAATTTATAAATTCAAGTTATAATTTCAGGTACTTGCTTTTTTTTTTTTGCGAGTGGAAATATAGTAGCTAATGTTGAGTTAAAGAACAATGATCCTGCAGTTACAAGAATGTGGATGTCTGGAGAGAGACAGAAAGACCCATTATTCTGCCATATGGGGCCCGAAACTAAAATTACATGCTCAGTTTGTCTTCACTGTATACTATGGTTCACAGTTTTGCACAGTGTCGTTTTAACTGACATTTGACTCTTTACATGTAAAGAATTTAAAACTTTAAAATTGCGAGTTGATTTTTCTTTTAGCAAGTAAAAAAATTTACTAATTGCTAAAAATAGCAAGTGCAAAATCTGGTTAAATTCAAACCCTGAAATCTAAAAAACAAAAAGAAGTATTTATACCACTAGTATAAAACCAAACCAGCCAGCATTTTGTAAAATGGCTGTTTTTAATGAAGAAATTAATTGTTAATTAGCAAGTTTCTCTCACCTAGATAATTGCTTCTGAACTATATGTCCTTTATATATCCATTTTACAATTCATTAAATTTTCTTTCCTTCATTTAAGTAATTGCATGTGCATTATTGGTCATCTACCCATCCTGTTGTTTATTAAATTTTCTTCCTTTCATTAAAATAATACATCTACATTATTTGTGGTTTAAACAAATTTTATTTAACCCTTTCCCTCATAGAGGACACCATGAAAAGACCTATGCAAACAGCATAAAACCAGATCAGCCTGCGAGTAACTCGCAGGCTGATCAGGTTTTATGCTGTTCGCTGCTCCTCAGTGGTCTGGAAATGAGAATTTTGTAATTAAATTTGGTACGGTTTAACTGTGGTTTTCTGCAGATCAGGCTTTATGTGGTACCTATTGAGTGCATCAAAATGAATCTATATGAAGGAAAGGGTTAAAAAAGAAGTTTAGTCCACAGGCAAAGCCTACTTGTCATTTATGTATCCATTCTTCCATTTATCCAATTTCATTTTCTTGAAACTTAAGTGACACCTGCTCTTAGACTTACTGTGATAGTCTGTCAAAGCATTGTCAATCAAAACGCAACTCTGTCAGTCATATTTCAAATACTATGAAATCATTAATTTTTGCAGACACTAAATTTGCATCAATTTCTTAGAGGGTTTTATCCATGAATATTTATCTCAACAAAAACTTCTCTCTTATATAGACCTCTTGTTTTCTAGAAAATAGATCCATGAATTAATGTACCCACGAAATTCCCTTAGATATATAATCATCATGTCATCAAAAATAAATTAATGATTTTACAGTAATGCATCCTAGCTGATTATACATTCCTCAGATATCCTTCTAAATTATCCAGGAAATCTCATTTATTCAACCATTTATCCACCCATCATTTCTACTGTTTCCACTCAACCATTCATCTATCCATCAGTCCAGATCACTCAATCAGACAAGCCCGAGGTAGTCCAATGGTAAAAGTATTTCCCCTGGAGTGAGATGTTATGTGTTCAAGTAACTAGCCACTATACCAGGGTTTTCATTCAGAAACAATTGCCAATCAAAAGCAATGGTTTAAATAACTTAAAAATCCTATGTTTTTTCAGCAATATTTGAAATTTTGAACATCAGGAATTCCCCTTGACCCCTGACATAATCTATTGTTTTTAAAAAAAAAAAAAATTGGTTGTTTTATTTATTAATGAAAACCCTGCATATCAGTATCGATACATACATTATTGTCATGCTTTGCCATCAGCAACAAAGCTTACATTTTACAGTGAGGCAACAATATATGCTCAAAGCATACAGAATCCCCAAAACATCTGAAATACTGTCAATGACATGCAATAACCAAGCAAACAAAACTTCAGCCTTCCGTCCATCAATATACCCATCCCGCTGTCTATCCCTGTTACAGATATTAACCCTGAGAACAGTATGGACCTCCGGCGACTACTCGAGACACCATGAGTGACGCTAAAGATGTGCAGAGTGTGAAGGCCAAAGATTATGGGAACACCGTCCTGCAGAGTCTCGGCAAACTCCGAGAGCGAACTGAACTCTGCGACTTCAAAGTTTCTGCTGATGGCAGGGTATTTGAGGTACTTCCATTTTATATCATGTTAGAGTTTTCCTTAAGAATCAGAGTAGAAAACTAATTAGTCCCCTTAGTTAGTTAGGGGACTATAGGTTTGCTCTCTGTCTGTCTGTCCGTCCATCTGCCCGGATGTCCGGAAATCTGGATCCCGCAACAACTTAATAAACGTTTAAGATAATATTATGAAACTTGGTATATGAATAGATGGCAGTATGGAGATTCTGCACATCACTTTGTTAAATTTTGGTTGCTATGGTAATGGAAAAATTATGCACCTTACCAGTAGGGGACTCATGTGTTGCGTGCAACACCAGTTACTTGTTTTAAATTTTAGGAGGCAGGGGGGTAGGATCCAGGCCCCGTGTTCTCGAAAATACTTAAGTATGATCACAGACTAAAATTTGAGTATCATACCAAAATCCATATTGAAACTCTTGGACATAGTATGAGTATAAGTATGCAAATCTTACTTAAGTACCATTTATACTTTCGAGGACATGGGACCTGGCACGAATTCCACCAACAATACTTAGCGCTAAGTAATACTTAAATTCTCAAACTAGATAGATACACAGTCCACCATTACTATTTTATGAAATGATTAAGTACACGGCTAAGTTGCAATGAATTATTACCTGAACAACTAACAGTAACTGATAAGAAATGAAACATTTGGGTTTTTTTTTAATTAGAAATAAGACTATTGAACTTCGCCCTTAAGTATTTAAGTTTTACTTAGCGCTAAGAATTGTTGGTGGAATTCGACCCTGGTGTATTAACTTTTAGTTTCTGTACTTAACGAGTACAAATCAGCAAAGCCTGTAAGAGTGGCTGACTTTGAACAATGTTTCTGATAGGGCTAATGCCTGCTGCATTATAGCCAGTGAAATGTGGTGGTCTGTCTTGATTTTAGTTGTTTCTAGCTACAATGGAAAGCCCTGATGTATATCGTGTAATAATTGTTGATACTTACCCAATCTACAAGTTGACTTCCATACAGAGGGGAATCAAACAAATTGCAGTCATAAATTTTTGTCAGATAGATATGTCTTGCAAATTTTGCAAACACTTACAACTTGAACTTTAATCGGTACAGTACCATACTAAAGACCCAGTACTGTGTACTGTACTGTTATATCTTACAATAAAATATATCACATAAAAATGATATGACAATGCAGGGATAAGTCTGTTAATCAGATTTGCAGTTCTTAGTTGGACTTAGTGTTTTTATAGATTTGGACTTAATTTCTTGAAGCATGGATATAAAAAGGGCTTTTTTCCATGAAAATTGAAATGTACAAGTCAAGTGTGTATATAATTTTATCATATGACATTAAGCTCAGACAGCTGTTTCCGGTTTCGTATTTAACACATTACATATAACTTTCAGGCCAAATATTATCACACCCTGCTTACATACATGAATAGTGTGTTGAACTCAGTTTGATTAAATGTGTTAGATGCAGCTAACTTTGATCCAAAAGATGCATTATTCATATGATGTTGAAAATGTATGAAAATTTCACTTATTATTATCCCCCGCCGATGAAATCGGGAGGGGGATATTGTTTTGGCGTTGTCCGTCCGTCCGTCCGTCCGTCCGTCCGTCCGTCCGAATTTTGTCCGGAGCATAACTCCAAAAGTATTCAAGCTATTGCTTTGAAACTTCACAGGTGGACAGATCTCATTGCAGTGCACAAGAACCATAACTCTCATTAGCCTAATTTTGGAGTTATTGCCCTTTGTTATTTTTCATACTTGATTTTTGTCCGGAGCATATCTCCAAAAGTATTCAAGCTACTGCTTTGAAACTTCACAGGTGGACAGATCTCATTGAGGAGAAGTGCAGTGCACAAGAACCATAACTCTCCTTATCCTAATTTTGGAGTTATTGCCCTTTGTTATTTTTCATACTTGATTTTTGTCCGGAGCATACTCCAAAAGTATTCAAGCTATGCTTTGAAACTTCACAGGTGGACAGATCTCATTGAAGAGAAGTGCAGTGCACAAGAACCATAACTCTTCTTAGCCTAATTTTGGAGTTATTGCCCTTTGTTATTTTTCATACTTGATTTTTGTCCGGAGCATACCTCCAAAAGTATTCAAGCTACTGCCTCTTCCATCTCTCCATCCCTGCCTCTCCCCCCTCCCTGCCTCTCCCTCTCCCCTCCTCTCTATGCCCCCTCTCAGAGAGTCTCTCTCTCTCTCTCTCTGATTTTAAGTACAGACTGGTATGCCAAACACTTTTTACTTGGATTTTTTTTGCTATTTATATGCTAGATAATTTTTATAAATGAACATAACTACTGTCATAATTTCTCATTATTCTATAATTGCAGACTAAAATGTAACATAATTAATAGTTTTATGTGAATCTGCCTCCCCTTCTTATCCCATATAAGTTTGTATATCTCAATCTGCTTTGAATATGTTAATTTATCACTCTGTTTCTTCCACTGTCCTCGACATTCTGTGCTCTTCTTAAATTAATACACCAGAAAAAGCTTATGGTATAGTTTGTTTATATATTTAGTTGTGTGTGTATATAAACTTTTCTCCATGTTGTATACTTGGAAGTAATAAAGTCTCTTCTTGTTCTGTTCTGTTATATCAAGAGGCAATAAGGAATTATAATCATATTGACAGCATGACCCAGTTTGATCTTTTACAATGGAGTTACGGCCCCTGATTTATGTTCTGTAAAAACAGCTCCCATTCATGAACTAAATATATTCGGCGGGGGATTTCGTGTCTGTGACACAGCCTTGTTTAGAACTATTTCCTTGGTGGTAGATTACAATAGAAATTTATGCACAAGCATTCAGCCATGTTTTTGTTTGTTTGTTGTTATAATCGTGATTTACTGTCAGTATAAGTCATATGATAAAAAGAATCTGACATGAATTGTCATTTCGTATCAAATTTTACTAAACTTATTCATGAAAATGTTACTAAGCTCGCCAGAAGCTCGCTAAATAATATTTTCAATATTTTATTTCAACTTGTTCAGTAAAATTTGATGTGAAATAACAATTCATGTCAGATCCTGTATAAACAAATGTATTGATTTATATATTGGCTGGGTGATTTTGCATTTGCATAATAATTATGAAACTTTAGAAAATGTGGGCCTAGTTTATTTGGGAAATAGGTGTTCATTGCATTGCTTGAAATTTTATACCATGATGAAGTATTTGATTCTTTTCAAAGGCTGACCTTGCTAAGGTTAGAAGTATGATGGTCCAAAACAATCTTTAGTGTCTGTTATTGTTAACCCTTTCCCTCATAGAGGATACCATGAAAAGACCTATGCGAACAGCATAAAACCAGATCAGCCTGCGAGTAACTTGCAGGCTGATCAGGTTTTATGCTGTTCGCTGCTCCTCAGTGGTCTGGTAATAAGGATTTTACAATTAAATTTGGTAAGGTTTAACTGTGGTTTTCTGCAGATAAGGCTTTGTGTGGTACCTATTGAGTGCGTCAAAATGAGTCTATTTGAGGGAAAGGGTTAAAAGTTTTCACAGACCACCTTGTTACTAGGGTACCATATTCATTTCTTTGTGAAGTTACAATAAGTGAATTTTTGGTCCAACTCTATAACTCCTGCTTGGAATGAAGTTTTTCAGCCAAATGTGGATGTGAAATTGCTTTTGAAGTTAATCCTGTCAAGGTTCAATGTAATGTTACCAAGAATGAAAGAAAAATAATTGCTGTGCACATGTTGATAAGTTTGATATTTTGAGAAATATGAAATCAATCACCATATTAAAGTTTGTGTTTGTTTGTCACTGTTAACAGTTAGCTTTACAGTCAGTGGATGTTCCAAAAGTTGAAGAACGTAATATTATAACATACAATTTCATTGGTAGGCAGATGACACAAGTTTATAAAAATAAATTTTCCCTTGGTATCAGTTAACCTTTTGCTTCATGATTATTCATGTATAAATATTTGACTTGACGAAAACCATTCTACTGAATTTTAAATGGCATGTTTCTTTGCCGTTCAAACTGTGTAGAATCTGAGCTACACTACTGTATGAGCAAATAGAGGGGCTGAGTCTGATCTGGGTCTAGGCAAGTAAAACATGTTTAAATGAGGTGAAGGGACTTTTGTCTCTAACAAGTGTCTCCATGCAAGCAATCAGTGTACCAAAATTTTATCACTCAACCTTACTTGTAACAAAAAAATATTATTATCTGTCAATCTTTTTCAGGTACACAAATGCCTCCTGGCGGCCACCAGCGATTACTTCCGGGTCATGTTTGGAGGGGTCATGACGGAGAGCAAACAAAACATGGTTGATCTCAAAGGTAGGTAAACACAGCTCAGATGTTGTGTGTGCTGTTGTCACAATTACTTTTTAGCTCATCAAAATAAATTAGAATAAACTTGATCAATGTAGAGCTCAGGTTGCCATGTCAAGTAAGTGAAACCAATGGTCATAATTTAATATCAGTTTGCACAAATGGTCACCTGATAGCCCCTTACCAAGATTGCTTCTAGATAAAGTTGATATCTTAAAAAATGAGTCCCCTAGGGGATTGACTAATTTGCTCATTGTAGAAAAATCAAAATTCTTAAAAAGGGCAGTTTTTCCAATTGCTTTAATGATTAACCAAAACCCCGGGGGTTGGAATTTTTGTGAATACATATATAATCTGTATAGAAATTAACTTCATAATTTTTTATTTCTGAAATTTGAATCTGATTGATGTGGAAGGTAACCAGGTAAAATCAAGTGACCTGTTTTGTTAAAATTAGGCTTATGGTACTCTGGTGAGCATGGCCACCATGGCCCTCTTGTTTGAGTAAGTTTTATGATATGTTAAGTACCAGTAGACATAATTTAGATGTGTGTGTTTGTTTTTTGGGGGGTTTTTTTGGGGCCTGATAATTCTAATGTGTTGCCACATATAACAAATTATTTAGAAATTGTATGATACCATAACCATTCACATCAAAACATAGTGGAACAAGTGGAACGGTATAATACATACCTAGATTCTTCATTCAGATACAGAAGGGCAAGTAGCAAAATAGCATAGACAGTTGGCAATTTACACATCATATAATCAGATGAAATTAAATGATATGAGACCACATACAATCTTATTATGGCTCCCAAGCAGAGGTGACATGATACCACAATCCATAAGCTATACTGTAAAACTATTGTCTTTTTCATTGGTTTTTCATTTTTTAGTAAAAAGTAAAACTCATTTACCTGTCCCGGTGGCGAAGATGATAGAGCATCCGCCCTGTAATCGGGAGAATAGGGTCCAATCCCTTGTTGTGACATACTAAAGTCGTAAAATATGGTATTGGTATAGCTCCCTTGCTTGGCGTTCAGCATGTTTTTAAGTAGTTCCAGGAACTGGTTGGCCCGGTGTTAGGATAATGTGACTTGGTGTGGTATCATGCCACATGTCTACGGTGTGATACTTCAGTGTGGCACTATGTCTGTCTCAAGTAGACATTGTCTCCAAATGGCTGAAATACTTAATGGTGGTAGGACGTTAAACCCAATAAACCAACACACCATTTATTTACTGGATATTAATTATTGCAAAAGGGAAAGTAACTGCTTCATGATCTTTGTATAGTATAGTAACTTTGTCAGTCTGTAAATTATTGATTTGAACCCTATTCTATAGATCTGTATCCACTAGATGTGTATTCTTTGGAAACAAGAAAAATGTCAAATATCAATAAATGATCATGTGATCTTACGTTGAAAACAACAATATAAGATAATATTATCTTTCAGAGGTATTTATCTGCATGGTATTGGCTGTGCAATATCCATAACTCAGTAAATGATAACATGATCTTACGTGGAAAACAACAGTTTTAGATTTTATGACCTTTCACCGATACTTACCCATGCAGTATTGGTATGAATATCAAGTCAAGTGTAAACTTGTTACAGGTGTCACTGCAGATGGTTTACAACACGTCATCGAGTTTATCTACAGCGGGGAGATGAAGCTTCATTATGATAACCTAACGGAGATAATCAACACCGCGAGTCATCTGCAAGTCCAGTCAGGTCTTGATCTCTGTAGTTCCTACATCATCTCGCTGATGACGTTTCGAAAACGCAGAGGATTTCCTCAACATTGCCGACACCTACTCCCTTAATTCCGTTCTCACCCACTGGGACCATATGATTGAAAGCAATTTCTACGAGTTCAGCTTGACCCAGCAGTTCCTGAAAATGAACGCTCAAACTCTTGTTAAGCATTTGTCGAAAAACAATCTTCGCATTGCATCGGAGTACAAATTGTTTCGATGCCTAGAGAAATGGTTTTATTTCAATAACTCAAGGATTACTCAAGACGGGTCTACCATTCTCGCTACCATACGATTTCCTCTTATGTCGCAGTTAGAGCTGGCATCAGTTCAGGAAAGCGATGTGGTGAAACGATCTCCTCAGGGCATTCAGTATGTGGCCAAGGGTTTCCGCTACCACATGGAGAGCAAGGAAGGACATCCGTGTATTGAAAATGTGTCCACAATTAGAAGTGATTCTCAGTTCCTTGTACTTGTGCATTACGGGTCCTCATATATGCCGTTTCAAATCACAGCGTACGACCCCCATTCTCGATTGTTTTACCGATTGTTCTCCGATGTCAATGGGAGTAGAGACTGTCGAGTGGCGACTGTGGATAACTTTGCATACATTTGCCGCGTAGTTGATTTCGGTGGTGGGAGTTTGATGAGTTCAGTATTTCGATTTGACCCGCGACATCTTAACAGGTCAAGAACTGCGTCCAATGAGACGACTAAGATTAGATTTCGCTCTTGTGTCGGTCGGGAAACATTTGTACGTATTTGGTGGTCTAACTGACCAATTTGCAATTTTAGACTCAGTGGAACGTTACAATGTAATGACAAATATGTGGGAAGACCTACCTCCACTACATGCCGCGACACATTCGCTGGCGGCCGTCAGGTATGAAGACAAAGTCTACCTCACAGGGGGAGTTGTGTTATTGGGACCAGAACGTCAGGCTATGAACTCATTCACATGTTACCACACTACCTCAAGGCATTATGAGAGCAAGCCAGGCATGCTGTACGCGAGGCGACTCCATGATATGATCTTAGTCGGTGAGAAGGTTTATGTCATGGGTGGGATACCGCGGACTGGAACACCCCTCCATGGACAGATTCCGATTGAGTATTACAGCCATATTTCCAACCAGTGGACACTCCTCTCCAGTACACTCAGTGGTCGATCCATTGGACATTATATATATTTTGAAAATCAGGTATTGTCCCTTGGTCACGAGCACCATAACGCAACAGAAGACGAAGTCTGGACGTATAACCCGGAAACAGACATTTGGGCGCGGCACATAAAAGCCCCTCAACGCATGAGTCTCACTCAAGCCATGTGCGTCAAACTGTTCATTAATTTCTACGATGAAAAGGTCACAAAGCTCTACCTGAAGGACAAATGACGCCAAGAGAGACGGTGTAACTGTGAATGAAAAGCAACTGTAGATGTTTTCCCCTTCATAGATACCCAACCTACCATTTCATATCTCCCATACCCCCTGTTTCTCTTCATGCCACTGTTTCCATGGTAACTCCCTTCCATAGTCTTAGTTTATAGTCCAACACCGTAGTATTTGCATTCCTAGAATAAGTAGAAAACCCCTGTGTAGTTGTTTATGGAAAAAAGAGTATAAAAATATCACATTTTATCTTTTTATATACTAGGTGAAAATCATCCGGTGATATTATATGTATTACTTAGAGTTCGCAACCGGTATCCACCTCATATGAACTACGACAGGATAATTACAATTCTTGTATCTACCTCGGAACCTCAGACGTTTTGAGAGTGATGATTGTTGGAGTAATTGTACTAGGTTTACTCATTTGTTACTGGTATATACATGTAATGTTGTGATCACCTACACATTGTGTCTGTCCGTCAATTCCTTTCATTTTTGTCCATGTTCAAATTTCATTTTGAGGCAGGGTAGCAGATTTGATGCAGATCTGGTGAAAAAAATTTCAGGAATCGGATATATTTCATTCCATTTTTTTTTAAGACTGATGATTACAAACAAAGATAACTTTCACTCAGAATATCGAAGTTCGAAGGAAAAAAATAAAGAGTAATTAAAGTGTTGTGAGATGTATTTTCTTTCAGTTGTGGTTTTAGAAAATATGTATGGGAATCACACCCACCGTGTCCCATCACGTCCTGTCCCGTTCTACATGAAGTTTGGTAATTTGTTGATAATGCCTTCAAATTTGGAATGGTGATTTTTCATGATAAGACAAGTGCAGATAACTGTCAAGGATTTCATGAGAATTTCGGCCCTTTTTGTGTAACCTGCTGTATGAAGAGGTGACACATAGGGATCACTTTTCAGTCATCTGTCTGTCCGTCCCTCCGTCTGCCTGTCTGTCAGAGTTTTTCCGTCACGCTTCTGCAAAGAACACTCTTGTTCTGTGTCAAAGCTACATGTATATGGGGTATTAACCACAGTCAGTGCTAAATGCTGATTACTATGACCACTTTTGAGAGAAGATATAATTAAAAAATGAAACAAATACATGTACCCTCTATAAAGTTAGTCAGTTCCATCATTTACTGTTAATGGGATGTTACACCTCAGCAAACAAGTGTCCCTTGGGAAGTCTTCTATACATTTATGTCTTTTACGGTGTTGTTGGAGCAAACACAGGTCAGTAGCAATTTGTGGGAAGACTAGAACCAATTTGAAGAAAATTTCACAAAGTGAAAGGCACATGTGAAGGGCCCCTGATAAAGAAAAATAAAGGACGGAATATTTAGAAGTAATTTTGTTAAGGATTCGATTATAAGGAGAGGCGGCTGAGTGATTAGAGCATCCGCCTAGGGAAGTGGGAGGTCATGGGTTTGGTCCACGGCTGCGACATACCAAAGTCATAAAAAACGGTACTGGTATAGCTCCCTTGCTTGGCGATCTGCGTATAAGGGTAGTTCCGGACTGGTTGGCCTGGTGTCAGGATAATGTGACTGGGTGTGGTATCATGCCACATGTCTATGGTGTGATACTGCAGTGTGGCAGCACTATATCTGTCTTAATTAGACATAGTCTCCAAATGACTGAAATACTGTCGGTGGGACGTTAAACCCAATAAACAAATAAATAATTTTAAGGTGTGGCCTGTTGCACGTATCTAAGATTGGTTAAGGTATACCATAATGACATCTTGTGAAGATCTTGTCAGATCTGCTTACTAACGTATCATTAAAGAAAAAAACATTGTCTTTATTCATACCTCGCAACCATGTGACACTCCAAGTATGTGTCCTCTCATTGATACATTTCACCATTATTATCATTAAGAGGGAAACTTTTTTATTTACTAACGGGTTTTTAGCCTTTAAATGTGATCAATCCTCGTTTAAGCTTATTAGCGTTAAAATGGGAAGCAGTTGATTACATTTTTTTTCTTTGATTGTAAAACATTGTTACTCTTTAACCCTTTACCTCATGAATGTTCATGTATAAATCCATGACCACATGGATATTCATGTACAAATTCATGTACAAATTCATGATTTAATGAATTTTAAATTGTATATGAAGCAATGGATTTCTGTTTTTGCCATGCAAACTCTGTAGAATCTGAGCTACAGTATTTCACTGTAAAATCATTAACATTTGTTGACATTAAATCTCATTGATTATGTACCTAAGGAAATTTTGCGGGACCATTTATTCGTGGATCTATGTTCTAGAAAACGTGTTTCCACAATTTTTCGTTGGGATTAATATTTGTGGATAAAACTCTCCAGGAAAGCCACAAAAATTAGTGTACCACAAAAATTAATGATTTCACAGTGAGAAAAACAATGGAGATCCTGATAAGACATCTCCATTTACCAAGGCGTCAAAATGTTTCCTTTGAGGTAAAGGGTTAAACGTTAGTCCTTACCATTGATTGTGAAACATTTTTTCACAGTTCTAATATTAATACCTCACAGTTGGTCTGGGTTGTACGAGTACCTTGCATATTGGATGCATTCACACTCAAACCTCTGATTTAGATTTATCATGCTTTAACCGCAGCCATTGTACCTTTGGTTAAAGTATTACGGTTGAGAGCAGGGAATTATATCAGGTTGAGTTGTGTTCGTTCTTCATAATGATTTCTGTTGTGCTTTGTAGTTGTGCAAAATATAAACAGTAAATGTGTTATTTTTAGACACAAGTCATGTTTGCTTTCTATGCTTTGACGATGCTTACTTTTGCTTCTGTCTAATAATAGGATTCTCAATCAAATGGTTGTTTTTGTCAGTTGGAAAAAAAACTCTTGCAACTGAAACTATTGTAAGGCTATTCTGATGGTTCTAGGATTGGATCAGTACCTTGCATATGGGATTGTCATGGTATAATCTTGCTCTTTCAAGGGTTTGAATCAACAGCTTACAAATCCAGAAACAAATACTTTACTACTGAGCATTGATATCATTACCTTTCTGTATAGGTTTTAGAAGGACTTAACAAGAGCTGAATAGAAATTTATATTTTTTAGATGTTTTTGTATATTAATGAAAAAAGTGTCAGTATTACAGAAAAAAATGTCGGTGAATGAAAAGGTGAACAGCAAAGGGGTCAGGAAACTTTAAAAAAACACGTCAGATAGTGCAGTGTCAAGCTACTAAAAATGTTCCAAAGTTAAATTTAGAAATGGTGTAATGCCCAGCTGCTTATGAAATTTATTTTGCAATGGTATAGAAATGAAATGTTTTGCTTAAAGGTCAAAGTTTGTGTCATTTTCACATCATACAGATAAAGGACTTAAGATCTGCAGGTGATATGGAGCCCCATTGGTCTTTGTGACCTCTTGCTTAAGATTATCCATTCATCAGTAAATTATAATCATGGTCCTTCAAAATACTTCAGCGCAGATGTAGGTATCCATAGACTTGGAGTTATAGGCTCTCTTGCTCAAAGTCTATCATCAATCACTTGATGGACCATGATAACAATTTAATGATGGATGGATTACCTTAACAAGGGTATTAAGGAGAGTAGAAAGGAATCTCAGTGAATAAAATATCCCTTGACTTCAATATCTTAAGTACCGATAATGGTATCACATGGAAGCTTGAAACAGTCCTTCAGTGTCCCAAAATGTGGTTTACTGTTATGCTTGAGATGGTCAAGGTCATTGTTTCTTGAAAAAGAAAACTAACATTTATGATATAGAAAACTAGGATTGATAATTATGTGAGTTAATGGTCAAGGTCATTGTTACTCCAAATAGAAAACTAGGATAGACAAGTTATATAGGAGTTGATTGTGTAATTAAAGACAGAGGGATAATACAGGAGATTTAATCACCTTCAGTGATAGCTTTAGTATCTATTGTTGGCCAAGGCTTTAAATGTGTTGCACTGCTTTCAGCATCAATGGTTGATAATTGAATTCTATATAGTTTTTATAGTTGTAGATGGACCATCTGGAGTATGCCAGGATTTATTTTTAAAAAAAAAATGTATAGGTTGTACACCAAACTTGCTTAAAACACTTGGAAATAACCACATGCTACAGCAGTTTTAAAAGCAACCACAGAAGTTGTACATTCAGTGTATCTTGATAAGCAACTGTTTAAAACTTGAAAAGTTTTGTTGTTGTTGTAATACTTTTTTTTTGCTAAACATTAATTCCTGACGTTTTCTAAAAACAAGTGTAATTTTATAGAGATTTCTGGTCTACATAAAGCATGTAAAGCCTGATAAGTTATACATTTTCTATAAATATAAACCTTGGAATTGTATATTCAATTTTTCAAATTTGTTAGATATGATATTCTTGTTGCAATGCTTTTAACCCTTTCCCTCGTAGAGGACACCATGAAAAGACCTATGCGAACAGCATAAAACCAGATCAGCCTGCGAGTAACTCGCAGGCTGATCAGGTTTTATGCTGTTCGCTGCTCCTCAGTGGTCTGGAAATGAGTATTTTGTAATTAAATTTGGAAAGGTTTAACTGTGGTTTTCTGCAGATCAGGCTTTATGTGATACCTTTTGAGGGCGTCAAAATGAGTCTATATGAGGGAAAGGGTTAAAATACAGGCTTCTGAATTTCATGAGATGTGTTTACACATGTTTTTGATCAGTTATTGAAATAATGAGCTTATCATGTAGTCTTATTATTTCATAAAGATGTATCTATACCAATAAAGTTCTGGGAAGTACATGTTAAAGTCAATCTATGGGAAAGATCTTAAAAATGAACTTAGTTGTTTTTATCCTATTTAGAATATACTTTCAGTTAGTTAGAAAGATATTGTTGAATACATTAAATAAGCTTGACCTCTATTAGTAACAGTCAAGTCTTCACCTCATTTAGCTACAGTGAGGTCTTGATATCAACTAGCCATAGTTAGATATTGACCTTTTTAGCTACAGTCAGCGGGAGGTTGTGGGTTCGATCCCCGGCCACGACATACCAAAGTTGTAAAAAATGGTACTGGTATAGCTCCCTTGCTTGGCGCTCAGCGTATAAGGTTAGTTCCAGGACTGGTTGGCCGGATGTCAGGATAATGTGACTGGGTGTGGTATCATGCCACATGTCTAAGGCCTGATACTACAGTGTGGCCGTACTATATCTGCCTCAAGTAAACATCGTCTCCAAACGACTGAAATACTGTCTGTGGAATGTTAAACCCAGTAAATAAACGAACAGCTACAGTGAGATCTGACATCATTTAGCTACAGTCTGGTCTAATTTGCTTAATTTTCTGTTAATTGGATGTCATCAGGACAATTTTGTTTTAACCCTTTACCACATGAAAGCTATCATTGAAAAGAGAAAAAAAAAAACCTGGTCAGCCTGCAAGTGAATCAAAGCAGAATAAGTTTTATACTGTTTGCTACTCATTCTTTCATTGGCACAGAGAGGGTCATCACAGAGCAAGACTGGTATAACAAAGCAAGACTGACTAGTGTGTCTGTTATGTCTATCAACATAACAAAGAATAGTTTAGTCATGTGGGGAAGTACTGAGCAATGATGGTCTTTCTTGTCTAGGGGTAATCCATTGTCAAATGATTCTTTAATTGTTTGTTGTTGTTAATTGAACTAATAAATACTGTGGTATTACTTTATTTTATGCTGATTAAGTTACGCAAAATGAACTGCAAAATGTACCGAATTTTGTTTGATTATATATTTGTACATTTCCAAATCATTTTGTTGTTAATCTATATAGTGTCTGGTAACCTCTTAGCTTATTTGAGCAGGGTCTTCCTGAGTGACAGGTAATTTAATGTGAACTGATGACATGCCAGACAACCTTAAAATATTGAATATCCGTAACTATTAGACGAATGAGTAAGTGCGCAAAGCTTCTTCAAGTTAAATGCACAGTGTCCTCGTTTATATAGCTTCTTTTATTCAATTTCTTTCATAGACATTTTTGACAGAGAAAAACCTTATTCATTATTATAATGTTGGACTGCAATATCCATGGCTACCTATTGTGATAATAAAAAAGGTATATCAATTATTTTTTAAACTTACTTATTTTACGTCGATTGGGAAACAAGTTCTTACAACTTATACTAATCCCTGTCAATGGTTCCTGGGTTGGACCAGTACTTTGCGCCTGGGAAGGTCGTGAAGAATTCTTGCCTCCAGCGGGGTTCAAAACCCACAACCTTCAGATCCTAAATCGGATACGTTAACACTGGACCATGGTGCCCTTAAAAAGGTTTATTCTGCACAAAATAGTTAATCAAGTTTGTTAACTTGGGTTGGTGTGATATAATGGAATTAATTTTGTGTCACCTGCTGTAAGCAGAGGTGACGCTTTGGGATCACTTTTCCTCCATTTTTATGTCCGTCCATCTGTCAGTCTGTCAAACTTTTTTTCTGTCACATTTCTTCATTCTGCAATTACTCCTGCTGTAATGAAATTTCATTTATGGACAGAGCTTGACAATGGAAATTGTCATGCACAAGGTCCATAACTCTGGTATCAAGTTTTTTTTTTTTTTTTTAAGTCCTGCTCCATCATTTATTGGAATGAAATTTCTTTGATGGACAGAGGTGGAGATGGGGAATCAATATCTATAAATATAGCATCAATATTGTTTTTAGTTAATACTTTTTTCTCTCTGTCACACTTTTTCCATCATGCTTCAGCAGGTGACACATGTGTTCCAAGGAGCACTTTTTGTCCATGATTTATTCATATGAGATACATTAACCAGATTTTTAACGCTACCAATTAAAAACACAACAACAGAAAATCTTAATCAGTCATCAGAAACTGTTAGATGGGGCATTTATTTATTATTCACAGAGAACTGTTCTGGAAATTTTTAGACAGAAAACATTTGCCAGTGTGTTCAAGAAAATTATTTTGTACCACAATTACTATATAATTTAAAGCAATAAAAGTGATGGCACCCCTTCATTATTGAAGAGCTTTTTAAAGAGTTTATTATTATTATTATTATCTTTTTGAGTATTTTATACATTGATTTATGTGAGGAATCTTTATATTTATTTGTCCTATATTCTAACTTGATCTGAAATATAGTTCAGGGCTCAGTTTCACTAAACTTTGTACAATAAAAAATTTCGTAAGCATAAATTCACAGATATAAACTAATATTTTTCCTGTTTTTTTTTTTTTTTTTTTTTTTTTTTTTAAAAAATGATGCAGTTGTATAATGCAATAAAAAGGGTCAATTTCCACACGTTTTTCATGTTTTATTGTGAAAATAAGACATAAGGCTACCACCACCACCACCCTCTTTTTATATGACTGACCCTAAAGTTTTTTTTTACTTTTCCGCCTAAATAAATATTTTTTTACCTTTCATTTCATGTAAAATAAATTAAAAAAAAATTAAATCCCGACCTACCGACCCTCTTTTTTATTTGCTGGAGACCAGAAACGGAACTATTTTTTATTTTTTTTTTTGCCTAAGTAGACACTATGTCGCACAAGATTTATGACTAATATCAAATTTGTTCGTACAAAGTTTTAATGAAACAGGCCCCGGTTTATTTTAGCTGTTGATAGGCTAATTGGTCCCAACAGGATATTTTTACATGCACACATTGTTGGCATGTCAGATGTATAACTTAGTCCCAAATCATTCATATTCACAGGATTCCAATTTGTAAAAATTTTTTTTTTTTTTTTTTTTTTGCATAATCAGATTAAAATAATTAATATTATTTAACTTATTATTAATTATTTATTTGCTGTTATGTATGTACTCAAGCTGATAAGACCCGAAAAGTGTTTGTTTTCTCATTAATATTTTACAGGTTTCATGACTTTCTCTCTACAAAACTATTGTATGGTTATAAATTTGTGTAATGCTTATGGTGAACATTTCAGAAAAGTATCAACAGAAGATAATCTAATACTACAGAATTTTAATAAATTCCTTTTGAAAAGAAATATATATTGTTAGTGTTTATAGACGGTTACCGTTCATGTGTGATAGTTGTTAACATGTGTATATATTTACGTATATAAAGCTTTAAATTTGCATAGAAAAATACAGATTTTTTTTTTTTTTACATTTGTATTTGTATATTATTATTTGTTGCTTTTGATTAAAGTGTATTTCATTTGAAATTCCTGACTTTTTGAGTGTTTTTTATTGTTGAAAAAAAAAATCATGGTTGAAATTATTTAGCCAGAATAGTACGAAAAGTCTTTAATTAACCCTGTGCCTCATGAATATTTATATTTAAATTAATAACTTGAATTTTAAATTGTTGCTTGATTTTAACCCTTTCCCTCAATTTTGACGCACTCAATAGGTACCACATAAAGCCTGATCTGCAGAAAACCACAGTTAAACCTTACCAAATTTAATTATAAAGTCCTCATTTCCAGACCACTGAGGAGCAGCGAACAGCATAAAACCTGATCAGCCTGCGAGTTACTCGCAGGCTGATCTGGTTTTATGCTGTTCGCATAGGTCTTTTCATGGTTTCCTCTATGAGGGAAAGGGTTAAAAGGTATATGGGGCCATGGATTTAACTTTACTGTGTACACTACAATCTGAGCTACAGTATTGTATGAGTAACAGGGTGACTCAGATAGTCAAGGGCAAACCCTTTACCTCATGAATATTCATGTACAAATTTATGACTTAATATTAATTTACTGAACATAAAGTGATATTTGAAATAATGGAGTTTTCCTTTGCCATACTGACTTTGTAGAAACTAAGTCACAATATGTATGAGAAAACAGAGGAGGCTCTGATAGGAGTTGTCTGATCTGGGTTTGCTCTGTTTCCCAATGCATCAAATGAGTCTATATGAGGTAAAGTGTCAACGTGGATGATATATTTGGCGTAAATCAATCCCCATATGGTCCACATGAAGGAAACAATATTTATATTTGAGTCAGATAGGATCCATATTAAGATGAATTATACCGCATAGCCTTTATCCTATAATTAAACAAGAGATGTTATTGGTAATATATATAAAATATACATTGTGTATATTAGAGGATTTTTATACAGTATGTGTCGATGTCATGTCACCCCAATTCACACTGTGGAGTGGGGGCTACACTGAAATCAGCATGTCACATCCTGTCGTCACGTCTTATTGTGTCATATCCCAGTGTGCCACATCCTGTTGAATACAGATATGAATATGGCCCAGGCCTGTTTGCCTTGTCCAATCAGTAACTCATGAACAGGGGGCAAATTCATAAAGCTCCATAGTTGTAAAGGAAAATAATTCCTTAACTGAATAAATCTTCTAAGGTATTTTATAAATAAGATTTAAGGAAATCCTTTATAACTAAGGAAAATCTTTGTAATTTTAAGGAAATTTTTAGAAACTAAGGGATTTTTTCCTAAGGAGCTTTATGAACACAGCCCCAAGTGGACAGATTTAAATAAGTTTTAGCAGTACACAGGTCCTAATTAATCGGGTCCTAATTAATCTAGTCAAAATTTCTAGGCTCATACTCTGTAGCCTAAAATTTGAACAATTTATTTTCTTTAGGCATGATACATGAATGTACAGTCATACAATTGTGCCATTCATACCTCAACCATACTTAGTTTCTTTCTAATTATAAAATATAATATAGTCGCTGAAATATTTACTGATTTAAAAACTTCATTTAAGAAATTAAAACTTCTTGAGTACTGATGATTTAATGACCTAATGATAAAGGGTTCATCAATCCTTTACCTCATGAATATTCATGTACAAGAAGTCAATACATCGTCTGTAGACATAAGTACATAATGTGGTGGGAAAAAAAACAATAATGTCTGACTTTACAATACATCATTTCTCTGTTTAAAATACTTAACAAATATCATTTTAACAAATTGTGTATATCCTGTTTTTAGCTCACCTGAGCACAACGTCCATGCATATGGCATCAACAGTTTTCTTTAAACAACATCTCCTCCTAAACCACCTGGCCAAATTTGATGAAAATTGCCTGGGATATTCCTTGCATGAAGCTCTACCAAAGTTGTTCATATGGTTCCAGTCTGCTGTATATCTGAGTCACAGGAACTAAAAAAAGATTTTTAAAGTGAAATCTTTAAAATTCTTTTTGTGGTTCAGTTTTTGTGTTGAAGGAATTTAGATGATCTTGCTGTACTTCTGCGTAGATTATGTATTCAGTATGACTTGTAATACAATAATTGGCATGGAGGGCAATGATTCTCAGGTGATCGATTCAGGACCATCATGGCCCTCTTGTTTTATAAGCATACTTTTAGGAAAAAAATAGGTACATAGAGGATATTTGTTTGTCTTGAATGGATATGGAATATAACTCATCGAGAAGTGATACAATTTCAATATTTTCACGAGCACATAGCCATTCACAATCATGTAGCGTGGGTGAAAATGTGAAAATTGTATCACTTCTTGATGAAATATATTCTATGTCTACTCAAAACAAACAAAGCTAAGAGCTGATGAAAGAATGGAACAATTAAGTTTATAAGTAAAAAAGTAATTCTGACAAATCTATATCACTCACACTGTGAGATACGGATTTTATCACACTCATAGAACAAAGTATTTCATCGTTAGCATACAATAAATTGCTCTTCCTATCGTCTTCATTCAAGCTTTTGAAGTTAGTGTGTGTAATAATGTCATTTACCCATGTGCATTATTCAATAAGTCATAAGAGCAAGGTTAAATAACCGGGTTAAAGGTTAGATCATGTTCATCATTTAATTGAAAGGTCAAAGCCCAAGGTCAACATTGTGCAACATCTGAAAGATCTAAATGTGTGCATGATTCAAAAGTTCAAGGTCAGTCATACACAGCATTTGAAAGGTCAGAGTTTTAAGGCTAGAACATACTGGTATTGTAATGTGCAAAACTTGAAATGATATAAGTTAGGCAAAGATTTATTTCATGTTTCCTTCATTTTTCAACTCGAAAAAGAACAAGGAAAATTATCAAGTACAGCTGAGTTTCATGTGTGCAAAAATTTCCAATAGCTTACTTTAATGGACTCCTTATGCCATCAGTATGTTTTCTACATATTTAACAATTCAGGGATTCTGAAACCAAAAACTGTAGGACACCAGTATTGATTTCATGAGTAAATTGTTTTGAATGGTTGAAAGCGCAGAAAAAATATATGTGAAAAGTCATGCAGTAAGAAATAACTGTTTCTAGCAGACTCGGAGACTTCATCAAGGTTTTGGAACATTTGAATATACAGGAAGCGGAGATACAGATAGATGGGTTTTTAAGGTCAATACAGAGATTGATTTAGAGTACAAATTTTTTCTCCAAGAAGGGCATTTATAAGCAGAGCATTTAAATTGAAGATGTTTCTGTAAGTATGTAAACTACTGAGATTTTTCACTCAGTTTTATTAGACTGTAAATAATGCATGCTTGACTTTGAATTAGACGGTTCCAAATGTTGTTTCTGAGATACAGCTGTTTGAATGTGTTTCCCAAGGCAAGGTAAACATACCAAAAATTAAGAAAAAACGTGAAAACAAATAATTTAAGTACAGAAGTACTTAAAATAACCACAGTTCTTTTTCTTCAACAAGACATTATGTTCTATCTCTTTGAGTTATAAATTTCCACAACAACAACAAAAGAAAATTATCACTTTACATTTACTGTTGTTGTTTTTTTCCCAGTCCCAGTTGCTGTATGGTTATTGTATCTGCCTCGGAGTCCAGAGGTGCTGGGTTCGATCTCTATCCATGACATACCAGAGTTTTTAAGAAAAGGTAATGGTTATAGCTCCCTTGCTTGGTGCTCAGCTTATTAGGATAATACTACTGGTTGTGGTATGTCACATGTCTGTCTACAGTGGGTACTGCAGTGCGGTAGCACTATATCTGTCTCAAATAGATATAGTTTCCAAACGACTGAAATACTGTTGACAGGGTGTTAAATGAAATAAAAGTTTTTTATCAACATGTTAACACTAAGATAAGTGATATACCAGTTTTATGTCTTACGTCTGTTAGAACAGGTCCTGGTGGTCATGTGGTTAAAGCGTCTGCCCCTAAATCAGAAGGTTGTGAGCTCAATCCCCAGCCAAGAACATACCAAATGTGTAAAAAATGGTACTGGTATAGCTCCCTTGCTTGGCGCTCAGCATATAAGGCTAGTTCCAGGACTGGTTGGCCTGGTGTCAGTATAATGTGACTGGGTGTGGTATCTTGCCACATGTCTACAGCGTGATACTGCAGTGTGGCAGCACTATATCTGTCTCACCTCACCGCGTGGGTTTGAATCCCAGCAGGGTCATTCGGATTTTCATGTGAGGAAGCCTTCCAGCTTGCTTTCGGTAGGTCGGTGGTTCTTCCCGGATGCCTCCCTGCATTCAGGGTCTTCCTCCACCAGTAATTAGCTGGACTTCGCTATATACTGTGGAGGCGACGGTAAACTCAAATAGTCAAGTCATATCTGTCTCCAGTAGACATTGTCTCCAAATGACTGAAATACTGTCAGTGGGACGTTAAACCCAATTAACAAATTAACATCTGTTAGAGATTTATGTAAGTGTGTGGTAACTCAGCCAGTGGAGCACATGCCCTTTGTAAGTGAGGGTCCCCAGTCTGAGTCCCATATGCAGTCACGAAGCACATTTTTCTTGCTTATTTTTGGCATTGATTTGCAACATGGATCACTTCACTATACTTCTCGATTACATTCGTCCCTTTGGTTCATCTGTTCTCTGTAAAGAGAGTAATAAAATCAAGGAAGAATTTCAAAATCACTAAGGAATATGTACCAATAGTAGGTTACATGCAAATCCATATTGGTTAGTGATTTGTGTTGGCAGTCCGGTAGCTCCGTCTGAAGAGTTCTTGCCCTGTTGGAGAAGGGTGCCAGAATCTTGCATATGATCAGGGTTATTCAGGTTCTAGAGAAGAAGAAGACCAAAATTTATACACCAACTTTGATATGCCAGTGTGATTTAACAGTTTTGATTTGAGAGCAAGAAATAATGCAAATATTAACAAACATGGTGGTAAACACAGAGAGTGACTTAGAATTTTAAAGTAATATTTGCAACTTGAATAGATGTTACCCGGAACTCGACAAATTTTAATTTTTCCTTCCTTATCCGGTTACAACAAACTTTTACCGTTACTGCTTCACGGTGCACTACCATTCACAATAGAATTCATGCAACACCATGAAGTTTTAACTGTAAAAGTTTGTTTGTACCCCCGGATTAGTTGGGAAAACCCCAAATATTCTTAATTCTGCTGTAACTCCAGGAAAATGGCTCCAATATGTCACCGTATTGCGCACCTGTCAAGGTTTAACCCCAGGGTGGGGGCAGTGGACATACACAAGGCTTTTGACAAAAGACTGTTCCTGACAGGCTGTAATTTGACAGACAGAATGGTACTAGACTTTGACAAGCATATAATGTGGGGATTTTAACAAATTACCAACCATAGGGTGGGACTTAGACTTAAAAAAACGACCCCTAGGTCAGCCAGCCGCTACCCCTCTGGGGGCAAAACATTGACAGGTGCATTAAATCAGATGTAATTTTGTAGAGAATGGCTGATGATTTCAGCGTGGATTAAAGTGTCTGTCTGGCTGCACATTTATTTTACAAGTTTACAAATGTTACTTATGATAACTTTTTAGAATTAAAAACAAACCAAGGGTTAACCACAACATAAAAATATAAGACAAGTTTTTTCAGTCAAACATCAAAAGTCTACTATGATTTATACTCAGTTGTTACTGGGAAAATCTAAAGTTGATGTATAATTTAACTTTTCTAAAATATGAAATTGTCAAAAGCTAAATGTAGTAAATAAATAATGGAAAAATTGTTAGAAAAAAAAGCAATGTTAGTCATATGTCTAAGACAGCTGTATACATTTGCATCACATAATTTCCCTATCAATTTAAGTCTGATTCTATCAATGAATGATTTGTCAGTAACAGCAGGAAGAAGCTTGGTATACGAAATGGGCTGAGATATTGAAATAACGCCATGTAAAGAAAACTGTAGATACACCCTTATGTCTGCATTCATCAGAAGGAATGATTATTGCACTAGAATGGTCTAGATTCAATATTTACATCCCCGAAGGCTTTTTCTTTTTCATCCTATTTTTTTCTCCAAATTAGGAGGTTTCCATTAAGACGGGCAGGTGTTTCCTCATATACATGTGCGCCGCTTGGTTTGGCAAGAAACCTATTTTGGTCGTTGAACAGACATGCCAACATGTTTCTGGTACATGTCTGCGCTACTATCGATATGAACCAGAGTGGAATTTCAGAAAGATTCTTAAGCAACACTGATCAATGAAACAGCCATTACATTTTTCTATACTTTTCAGTCCTGAACTATGTAGACTTACAATTTTTTATACCCATGCAAAACTAGATCAGACTACATTTCAATAAAGTAATTGTCAATTACCGTATCATACCTATAAACCCTTCTCTTTGGTAAACCTTTATGAGCTTCTGGTTCTCGTACATAGGTTCCTACAAATTTCCTGAAACAAAAATTACAAGTTTTTCATGGGTTTTTTAAGGCCTTAAAATTCAAAATTAAGGACTTACATAAACTGCAACTATTTTAAGGCATGAAAAGGATAAACCTCCATTTTTTAACAACTTGATTAACACTTTATTATGATTAATCTTGAAATGTCAAATTAAGGGTTTTTCAAGACCTTTATGTTAATTTTAAGGGTTTTTCAAGGGCTTTAAAGCAAAATGTATTTTTAAGGGTTTTTCAAGGGCTTTAAAGCAAAATGTGATTTTTAAGGGTTTTTCAAGACTGACATCGAATTCAAAAGTTTTCAAGACCTGTGTGAACCATGTCGTAAGAGGTGGGGTGGGGCTCTCATTAGAGGTAGGTGGTGGGTAATTTATTCTGGTAAATACAGTCTTTCTGTGTGCATTAGGTAGACTATTGTTTGGTTATAATCCATCATATATGTCCAAAAATTGTCTCAAGTTCACAATGTTTGCATAAAACAATCATTCTGAATTCCAATACATCATATTTGTTGAGTGTTGTCCATTATTTCAACAAAGGAAATTAATGGATGTTTCCAGTTTCCAATTTCTTATGCTTACTTGGGTATCTGATACAGCCATTTTCAGCCATTATTGCATATTGCCTTTTGTAGCAGACTAAGCAGGTATCTTTCTCTCATGGGTGTTGCTATCATGGTTCCTTTTTTAAGGGGATTTTTTTAAAGTTCAGTAAATTAATATTCATGAAGTCATAAATTTGTACATGAATAATCATGAGACAAAGATTAATCCTATACCATGCCAAAGGACCACATATAATGCCTGACCCAGGGATTGACCTGGGACAAGATTTTGAGCAATTAATAATAGACCAGTTCACTCCAAAATGAGATGTAAACTATGTAAATCAACGAGCACTTCCCAAACACCTAATCTACATGCTGATGTAAAATTCTACACATTGTTCAATGGAAAATAAATATACATTTGAGAAGTTTCACCATTCACTGATTGGTCAGTCTAAATCAATGAATTATACCAGGAATTGCCGATTCTCTGGTGAAATGTCTATTGCTCTATTTTTTGCTTAAAACCTTGTTGAAAATCTGCTAAATGAGAGGTCAAATATCCCAGTTGAAGACATAAGTCAAGAAAAAATGGTATACAAAAGCTTGCCAGCCAGAGGCTCGCTTTTTACCATTTACTTGAACTTGTTTAGTAAAATTTTATATGACAACGAATGTGAGATCCTACATTGATCAAATTTCATATCAGTAACTAAATTTCAACATAGATATTTAAATATTTTGTAAAGCAGGAATTATGGAATATGTTTAGGTTTACCCAATTTTATAATTTATTCACGCTAAGTTTTCAAGATAGAATTTAACCCTTTCCCTCATAGAGGACACCATGAAAAGACCTATGCCAACAGCATAAAACCAGATCAGCCTGCGAGTAACTCGCAGGCTGATCAGGTTTTATGCTGTTCGCTGCTCCTCAGTGGTCTGGAAATGAAGATTTTGTAATTAAATTTGGTAAGGTTTAACTGTGGTTTTCTGCAGATCAGGCTTTATGTGGTACCTATTGAGTGCGTCAAAATGAGTCTATATGAGGGAAAGGGTTAAGCCTTATGATATAAGTTATATATTCTTACTTTATCTTTCATATAAAAGTTTTGAAAGTAAATTCATGAATTATTTTTGTAACCCATTTCATGTTGTTTGGTATGTGCTTCGATGTCAGTTATAGTACCATATTCAAATCAAAAACATGAAAACAGTTTTACATGTAAATGCAACAAAATCATCACTGTAAGACGAGATACTGTATTATTAAAGGGTTGACTAAACTATTCAGTGTGCATGTAGAAACAGAAGGAGATGGAACAGTTTTTTGGGTCTGCCCTCAATATGTAATCTTTTCAACCATAGAATGAAATATTGAAATTTTTCATTTGGTCACAAACAATTTAATTGATTTGGATCAGCATCTTTGCATTCCCATAAAATTCATATGTCTATTATTTTAATATAGTTCTAACATTCAAAAAGACATATAAATATAATATTTTATCAACTTTCTCATGTTTATGGTTGTGCTTGGATCATAAATCACTTTATCAGGGTACAGGAACTTGACAGGATTTTATGAAATATGTATAATGATATTTCACATGACATAAATAAGCCTAAAACTTATCTGTTTTATTGGTTTTAACCCTTTACCTCATATAGACTCATTTCTAGACCACTGAGGAGCAGCGAACTGCATAAAACCTGATCAGCCTGCGAGTTACTCGCAGGCTATCTGGTTTTATGCTGTTCGCATAGGTCTTTTCATGGTGTCCTCTATGAGGGAAAGGGATAACACATTTATTTGTATAAGTGTGACATACATATAAATACAATATATTTAGGAAAACAGCGATAGACAAAGCTAGTACAATTCTTTACCTTTTCATAAGATATAGAACAGGTCTGTCAAATTTACATACTGTTGATTTAAATTATTAAGTGATAATATTTACAGGAGGAGGACATATATGAAATTATATATTAATATATGTACAATGTATATTTAATCAAACAAGAGTTGATCAGATACTTATGACTTTACCTAGCAAGAAACAGCCTGATTGGCAAGAAAAAGGAAAAAAATATATCTGTAATAATGTGTTTTAGGGATAAGACAATAATGCCTGTTTTATTCAAGAAAGTGTATCAAAATGAAATTTTAATGTGAAAAATTGCCAGGTTTTTTAACTTGTTCAAAATGACACTATTAATCCTATCAATCTTTTATTAAGAATATTTTTGAAATTTGTGTTCTAAACAATTTGTATGCAAACCTATAAAACCTTTTAATACAACAAGAAGGTCCAAATACATGAAGGATAAACTTAGGTTTGATTTTCTAAGAACAAAATAACTATTGCATTGACCTTTAATAGCTGGTTTAATGTGATAAATACAAATGGCTTTGAACTTAACTGATTCAGACTATGGCTTTAAAATGGACAGGACAAGCTCAGCGGACGTCAAGTAATAAAACGTGATGGTCGAGGGGAAATGGATGGTGTTGGAGATACTTCCTGTGAACCTGAACTTTACTCTCTAGACATTAACCACTATTATTTAGTCTGTAGATTTTAAAGCATTGTGATTTGAATGAATTGCGACTGTTTTCCAGTGAAGTTTTAAAAATGTCTGGTTTCTGAAACAGACATCATGAAACATTCGCATGGTCCCACAGTGTTATTATTTGTTGCATTTTTTTTTTCTTCTTCAAGCCCTTATAAAAAAAAAAATTATTTGACATTAATTTTGCAGTTTTACTGTGTCATTTTTGCTTTAGTTGTTTTCAGTAAAGCAATTGAATATTCAAATGGGAACATTTATTAACTATAAGGGTATGGTAGAAGGTTTTATAGGACCATTGGTAAAATCCTCATCATCTGGGATAGTACCACTATCATCATCATCTGGGATAGTACCACTTTCATCATCATCATCACCCATATTCTTCAAAACACATACCTCATTTTTTTTTTTATTTAATGTCTTTTAACCCTTTCCCTCATATAGACTCATTTTGATGCACTCAATAGGTACCACATAAAGCCTGATCTGCAGAAAACCACAGTTAAACCTTACCAAATTTAATTACAAAATCCTCATTTCCAGACCACTGAGGAGCAGCGAACAGCATAAAACCTGATCAGCCTGCGAGTTACTCGCAGGCTGATCTGGTTTTATGCTGTTGGCATAGGTTTTTTCATGGTGTCCTCTATGAGGGAAAGGGTTAAAAACATTCACTCAAATATTCTTATGACAATTGATAAAAGTATTTATTGACAGTGACTAAAGGATTTAATTATTGCTGTAACTTAAATTTAAACATTATTTTAAATTTATTATAAGAATCACACAGTATACTTGCAGGCAGGTTTGGTTTTATACTACCCATATAGCTCATTTCTCTGATAACTCAAATACAATGAAAGGTTTAATGTCAAGCAATCTTGGATTTTCACCATCAGAATGAGGCATATTCTTCTGAGTTGGAGGCAGAAAAAGGCATAAAATCTTGAGTAGACAATCAAATCAAGCAGAAAGTAGTGAATTCTGATTAAATTATTAGGCAGTCATAGATCATCGACTGAGATTTAGGATTCTGTGTACATAGCTAGATATTTGATGGTGTGGATAGGCAGGTTACTATGAAAAGAAGTGTTATATCTGGCATGTGTTCAGTATGCGACTGGTTGCTTACAGTCAGCATGGAGTAGTTTTTGAAAATTTACCATGCTGTTCATGTGCACCGTATGCTGCGCATAGTTACATGTGAACACTGTGGTTTATGACACTGAGACAGCTTCATAGCAGTTGTATATGGTCCGGCATACTGAAAGCATGTCTGGTGTTACATAGGCCATCAGGAAAGAACTGTTGGTTGGCTGTTGCGCTATCAACAATTTTTTTAATGGGTAAGTTTTATTTTACAAAGTAAAACTACCATGAAGAAAGGCAAAAAACAAAACTTGTCTCCTGTGGTGTTTAAAACTTAAAGGTACTGCGTAGGGGCTTTTTTGTTGAGTGAGTCAGTTGCACTTAAATAACAAACCATCAATTTTGAAATTATATAAAGAAGTACCTTTTTTGGGAGTCTGAAACTGGTTGCTGTAAATTAACAAAATGGCCGCTATAAAAGCTCAGGTCTGTATTTAAATTGCATGCACTCAGGTACCTTTACATCATGCATAGTTTTTTAAATTTATGACCAGTAGTGATAGAAATCGGTTGATATTTGACACAATCGATTAATGGCTCAACTGGATGAGTTATAATTGATAACTTTCCGATTAATTTTTGCTTGAACCTGAAGTAATTTATACGCAGTTACATGAACTTCATGAAGTAGTTTTCGATACAGTTTTAGTTTTATAAGGCTGGAGCAGTTATTAGGTTATACTTAGTTCTGGGCCTTATTATTTAAAAGGGGATATTTAAAGGTCTGGGTAAAATCAAGAGATTGCAGGCTGGTGCACAGTGTACACTAGACAGACAAGACATGATCTGGTATGGTATAAAATTTTACATCATCAAAGAATGGGTGTATGTAAATCGATTATTGTTGCTCTTCAGTAAAGTAACTGATTGTCGGCAACTAGCGACAATTGAAACATCACTAATGACCAGATGAATATTAATTAATACTGATCAAGCTTGAAAATTAAGGCATATAGAATAATGAGTTTTCTTTGCCATGGAGCCTGCGTAGAATGTGAGATACAATTTTTTATGAGAAAACAGGAGCTGTCAGATCTTGGCTGTTAAACTGACAGTAGCCATTAGTAGCAGTAAATAAAAAGCAGGATTATTAATTTGCAAAATTACCCCATTTGTTTTCACTGCTCTGTATGACTCCGTCCTCAGTCTGTATGCGATTGTGCACATTAGGTTCACTAGTACTGGAAAAAGGTCATGACCTCCTTAGGTATGCAATTTCTGAATGGAACCTTAATCCGGACCATTATGAAACAAAACAAAGCACTCAAGGCACTGAGTGACTGCCAGCAACAAAGAGCTGACTTGCATCTAGTAACTAGAGTTGCTTGAAAACATTTGGATTTTTAGGCATCATATGACATTTGCCTCTATCTAGTTTAACCCTGCTTAAATTCTTGAATTAGAATTACATGTATAGCTATTTTATCATGTAAATCCTGCCAACAGTTTTTCAGTGCAGTGTTCATTTAATTAGACTCATTTTGATGCATAGGCAAACAGAGCAGACCCAGATCAGACAACTCCTATAGGACCAGATGAATCCTACAGGAGCTGTCTGATCAGGGTTTCCTCTGTTTGCTCATACAATAATGTTTCTACACAGTAATCTGTGGCAAAAATACAACAAAAAAAAAAACATCATTTCAAAACAATTTGAAGGTCAGTCAATTAATATTCATGAAGTCATAAATTTGTACATGAATATTCATGCGGTAAAGAGCTATACAAAGTAAAGGGATCATTAACACAGGTGACATCAAACAAAAGTTAAACCGGGGAAACTTTGGAACATTTACATCTACATTTTACTCTTCATTTTTTCCTGGAAATAATAAAGAAACAAAACACACACACATAAAAAACACTTGTAATGAAATAACTGCTCTGTGATCTTTCCAGAAATGGGTTTTTTCTGCCCTCGTTGATATTTTTCTCAGCTGCGGTTACATTGACATATATGTTTTTTCACACGGAGCTTGTATACTAATCTTGTTCACAGTTTTTACTGATTAAAAAAACAGATTATACCGTAGATACTGAAAAATACAACACTAATTGTCACATTGAACCTGATGGTATTTTTTAACATGTTTTTTTTTTGGGCCCCAAATTGTTTTTGTTTTCTGTGTATAAAATAAATAAACTTTTTCTTATTTTCATTGGAGATGTAAAGTAATCCCAAATCAATGTTTGTTCTCATTTTTTTTTTTTTTTTTTTAAAATGGAGGAGGAGATGCCAGGAAACCAACTGATCCATTTTTTTGTTTTGATAGAAAAAAATAAATCCTTAGAAAGGTTAGCTATAAGAAAAATATATTGTTGTAATGCTTTATTTTAGGCCAACTTAATTTCACACAAAACAAAAAAGTCTATTTTGTATTGATGTGAATTTCTAAAACATTTAATTAATATTGTCACTTAAAAAGTGTATCTTTCATTCAGTCAACAGCTTGTTACATAAAGACTGTGAAAATATGACACAGCACAAAGTAGATTGCCTCAGTAATGCTGAGAAAGATGGATAAAAGTGGGCTGGAATTTGAATTTTATATGAGAAAAGTTCAAATTAGTAAAACTTAAGTCAGTAGTTTTAAGTTAATAATTCTCATTTAACTGAGAAATTTTTGAGGGAATATAAGTTGAAGTTTTAAAATATCAGGAAAAAATATGGTTTCTTCTTAGGATGAAAAGAAACATACAATGATGGTCAAATTACTGGCATTTTTATCAAAGTGATGGTAAACTGTCTGTGAGAAATGAACACAAATTACATCATCAGTGTGGTGTTTATTACCAACTTCAATGAAAAATTGATAAATTACCCTACATGTAATCTTTTTATTGCCTGATTTCTGTGAAGAAATCTAATAGTAACATATTACCCTCAGGAAAAATGGCCTTATAATGTCAATAAATCAGCAAGGGATGGGGATACTGAACCTTTACTTGTTCATATAATAAACTTGTTTCAGTATATTCAAGACATCTGGATTTGTATAGGTATGGCTGTGTTTTCTTTTTTTCTTTAGTATACATCCCCATACCACACTTGAAAGAGTTAATTCAAAGACTTACGCTACTAGTATTTAAAAGAATATCCAAATTGATGCAA
>CM037794.1:573899-623899 GCA_021229015.1 Solen grandis | reverse complement strand
ACAAGGAATGGGGTGATCAAGGTTTTATTTTGTTTATTGCTTCCCTTTGCTTTCAAGATCAAGCAAGAGGTAATACATGTACTGTGAAAAATGTTTACAGTCTGACCTGGTTTTTCTTATGTTTGTTAATTTATGCAATGTGTGTTACAGCATTAGTAAATATACTAAATATTCAAAAAAAGAAAACTTATATATTTGAACTTGGTTGATACGTATTTGTTTCAAGACATTGTTACCTGCAGTTTGTCTGTAACCTCAGACACCAAGTAATGATAACATTATAGATAGCCATGAGCGTAGCTGGACATAAATTGATGTGCAGGCCTGGGCTAGGGGGTTACGATTAGCCTTCCAAAGTATAATTTTCTCTAAGATGTGAGTAGGTCATCATCGAATACCCACAGTCAATTGATAGATCATCTATAGGCCATGGGATATTGCGGCTGAATTTGTTCATTTTAGGTTGTCAAATTATGCCAATTCATTGGTCACATCATATGTTTTAAAACCAATCATGAAAGCCGTTTTATACAGCTGCAGGACGCAGTCATTTCTTTTATTGTTTACATGACTTTCAAGCCTCCATGCTGAAGAGTGTTACATTTATAAGTTGCGTTTTCATTGGTTGATAATATAATAACTACTGTATAACGACAAATCGCTTGGCATGATGTCATGTAGTGAAACGAAATAATTCAGCCAGGGGTATTCGACAATGTGTGTAGGTTTGTTTTCTGTCATATCTGGAGCCAAAAAATCAGTATATTTTCTAATGAATTTTGACTTTTGAAAATTCAGTTTTGAAAATGATTTTCAGGCCCGGACCTAATAGGCTTTTAAGGGAGTTACCCGAGTGAAAATATTTATTTGTAAAGGTTGGAAAGCAGAGCTGATATGAAATTAAGAATTGATATTAAGTTAAGAACTGATATTAAGTACTGGTATTAATTAAGAACTGATATTAAGTACTGGTATTAAGTTAATAACTGATATTAAGTTATGAAATGATATTTAATTAAAAAAATTGATATTAAGTTAAGAACTGATATTAAGTTAAGAACTGATATTAAGTTAAGAACTGATATTTAAAGTACTGATATTAAGTTATGAAATGATATTTAAGTTAAGAACTGATATTAAGTTAAGAACTGATATTAAGTTAAGAACTGATATTAAGTTAAGAACTGATATTAAGTTAAGAACTGATATTAAGTACTGATATTAAGATAAGAACTGATATTAAGATAAGAACTGATATTAAGATAAGAACTGATATTAATTTAAAAACTGATATTAAGTTAAGAACTGATATTAAGTTAAGAACTGATATAAATTTAAAAACTGATATTAATTTAAAAACTGATATTAATTTAAGAACTGATATTAAGTTAAGAACTGATATTAATTTAAAAACTGATATTAAGTTAAGAACTGATATTAAGTTAAGAACTGATATTAATTTAAGAACTGATATTAATTTAAAAACTGATATTAATTTAAGAACTGATATTAAGTTAAGAACTGATATTAATTTAAGAACTGATATTAATTAAGAATTTATATTAAGTTAAGTACTGATATTAAGTTTTGAAGTATTGAATGATTGTCCCTGCAGCTGACATAAGTTCATTGAAAGCTCACAAGCTAGTATGTGAATCCAGTGGAAGATGACAACTTTTGCAAGCCACTGTATTAGCTTAGTACTTAACCTCACATATGAAGAGGTAGAGCTGTTTTGATGCCTTTGAAAATTAAGCATATACAGATCTGTCTTATCCAATTTGCTCATATAATATTTTAATTCAGATTCTACATAGCCCGCACCCAATGTTTCATGATAAACCATTTAAAGTTCAACAAATAAATTGATTTTCATAAATTTGTTTACCAATGTTCATGGTAAAGGTTTAATGCAATGAAAGGATGGAATTTTGACCACAAGGTCCAACAAATCTATTGCACTTTATCAGGAGACTGACATATGTATTTTGGTGACCTGTATGAATTCAGAACAGATTACAAGTAACTACACGCTGACCAGGTTTTTCATTTTTACTGGTAAATTGAATTAAGATTAGATGGTCATACTGTCAGAGTTTGACACTTTTAGCTAGATATTCCGATGGAAAACCTGCTTTGAAATTCAGGAGTCCCTTCTGAAAATTAGGAGTTCCTGTCGCATTATTCTGATGTATATATTTGTGGGGAGCAGTGGTCCAGTGGTAGGACACGCGCTTCGGGATCGAGGGTCCCGGGTTCAAGTCCTGCCAAGGAAACTGCTAATTTCCTTGAACAAGAAATTTATCCTGCATTGTTTCACTTTACCCAGGTGTAAATGGGCACCTGAGAGGGCGGTATAATTCCATGGCGCCATAGTATGGGCTGCCTTAAGCGGAGTGAAAGACTCCCCAGGGAGATCAATAGATACAAGTAGTCCGATGACCAAGGGTAAAAGCTGTAAAGTCGGTGAACGTGCTCAAGGCATGAAACTTTAGACTGTAAAATGCATTTATTATTATATGACAGCTTAATCTGCATAACGTATGGTCAAAAAGGTGCAAAAATAAAAAGGGTTTTACCCCGTTACTAATAAAAACGTTTAATGACGACAATTGCATCTGTTGGCAACAAAAGTGGCTGTTCAATTTCTTTTAATTATAAAAATAAGTGTCCCAATAGAACACCTGGCATGTCAATTCTGACATGGGAGTCCCTTCCTAATGTTTGGTGTCCTCAGGATCTTAGGATCACGTAAGTGTTGACCACTGGCTGATAAGTGAGTTCAGCATGAAGAATTAGTAACTTTAAATTTGGGTCTTGCTTTTCATTTAATTTTGATCAGGGTTTTCATTTAAATTTGGTCTGACTTTTGATTTAAATTTGGTCTTGCTTTTCATTTAATTTTGATCAGGGTTTTCATTTAAATTTGGTCTGACTTTTGATTTAAATTTGGTCTTGCTTTTCATTTAATTTTGATCAGGGTTTTCATTTAAATTTGGTCTGACTTTTGATTAATTTGTTTTATTTAAAATTGGTCTGACTTTTATTAAATTTGGTCTTGCTTTCTAATTGAATTTGGTCCATCAATTAAATTTGGTCTTGGCTTTTCATTCAAATTTGGTCTGGCTTTCTAAGTAATTATGTTTCCCCCTATATTTAAATGGTGGAGACATATTGTTTTTGTCAGAGTTGTCTGTTTTTCTGTCACACTTTTTGTCCGGAGCATAACTCAAAAAGTATCAAATCTATCAACTTGAAACTTCACAGGTGGATGGATCTCATTGAGAAGAAGTGTCATGCACAAGAACCATAACTCTGTGCATCTTATTTTGGAGTCATTGCCCTTTGGTAGATGGACATATTTTTTGCCGAGAGCATTACTCATGCACTATGAGACATATAACCATAAAACTTGATAAGTGGATAGATCTCACAAAGGAGAATTACAGTGCACAAGAACAATTTTACAATTTCTTGGCCTTAAGATAACTCCTGTTCTACTTATTCTATTAAAACAAAATTTCATTTATGGAAAGAAATTGATAAGAGGACTCTTTCGCATATGTCACTTTGTGCCTCAGTGTATTTGTGTCTGTGAGGGGAAGGGGATGGGGGTGGTAGGAAATCAGTTTTCTATGAAAACAAATCTCTAGTTTGGCCTTACTTTTCATTGAAATTTGGTCTAGCTTTCTAATTAAATTTGGTCTATCAATTAAATTTGGTCTGGCTGTTCATTTAAATTTGCTTTAATCAAGTACATGGCAAATATACAATATGACAATACATATTTTGGGATGGGGTTGGAAGCTGAAACTTTTTTAAACCTTCTCCTTTAAATTTTTTTTTAAAGATTTGCTCTGTCATTTAAATTTGGTCTGGCTTTTCATTAAATTTGGTCTAGCTTTCTAAGTAAATTTGGTTTGTCATTTAAAATTGGTCTGGATTTCCAATGTTCTCTGAAACATTAGAATGACATGTCTGTGAGGAAAACAGTTCAACTACAATGGCAGCTGAACACCAAAATATTAATCGTTTTATGTTTTTTTCTGTGGCTATAAGTTGCGGGAATGTTTTTCAGATATGACATATAAACTCTGTAAATGGTTGTTTTAAAAGTGTATATCTTTTACTGAATTCCATTTTATCGAAGTGCCGATAAAAACAGGCAATAAAAGGCCGTCAATGTGAGGCGATTTCATCGTATTTTAACGTTACTGACAAATAGATCTTGTTTGCATGCAGTTGCTGTCGTATTTATAACCTCTTTTTAGCCCTTTGATAAATTTATGTCAAACACAATCTATGTTAGAAGTCAACAGTTATTGATTTTTTCCTTCTAAAGTTCTTTGGGATTGAATTTGCTCCATAAAATACGACAAAATGTGAATGTGAATGTATAGTTATATGAATATTTCTTTCAATATCTCTGCAGTACAACCATGTATGAAGCATCGATACAACATTTCGACAACAATTCTTCTTAAAAGTTTCAAATATTTATCAAAATCTGAAAATGTATCCGAGTTTCCACCATGATATATTTGATTGCACACATTTCTGTCATTTGTTAAAATGTTTCTAGTTTTTAATTTAAATTTTTTTCACATCTTTCCTATAAAATAACCTCAAAGGGATGTGGTTTGATGCATCGGCACACAGAGAGGACCCAGATCAGACAATTTATCATTTCATTTTATTTTTTCTCCGCTCTTTTTTCTTTTTTCTTCTTCTTCTTCTTATTATCATCATTATTATTTTCTTATCAAAAATTAATTTTACAGCAACTTCAATTGAGATTATTGGTGATTAGTGATTAAAAATACAATTAACCTTTTATCTTAAGAAAATATGTATATAATTTTTTTGTATAACTTAATCAATTAGCCTAACTTTGAATGATATATGAAGCAGCTGATTTTTCTTTGCTATGCAGACTGTGTATAATCTGAGATACAATATTGTAATACTGTGTATAATCTGAGATACAGTATTGTTATACTGTGTATAATCTGAGATACAGTATTGTTATACTGTGTATAATCTGAGATACAATATTGTAATACTGTGTATAATCTGAGATACAATATTGTAATACTGTGTATAATCTGAGATACAATATTGTAATACTGTGTATAATCTGAGATACAGTATTGTTATACTGTGTATAATCTGAGATACAATATTGTAATACTGTGTATAATCTGAGATACAATATTGTAATACTGTGTATAATCTGAGATACAGTATTGTAATACTGTGTATAATCTGAGATACAGTATTGTAATACTGTGTATAATCTGAGATACAATATTGTAATACTGTGAGTAAACAGAGGAGACCCTGATCAGGGGATGCCTGACATGGACATTAAGGCATTAAAATGACTCTGTGTGATATTAAAGGTTGCTATATTCATCTATTTCAAATTAATCATCCAAACTTGATTGTCTTTCTACTTCTCATTTGACTATTGTAAAAAACCTTATCAGCATGTGAAGATCTTGAAGTTTGATCAGGGACCACTCTGTTTGCTTATCAAATCACTTGATGGATCAGATTGTGCCTCGATGTCTGATGGAGAAGACGCAAGAAGTTTTTAATGTTACAGGAGAATTTCTTTTGTAACATCCATTTTTCTCAATTGTGGATGTTTAGGACCAATATAACCTCAAAATTGCTGAGAAATGTTCCCTTTTAATCTCTCTAAAATCAAATTTGAGACATATTATTTTAATGAGCATGAAAAAGTTCCAGACTTATTGAATGTTTGAAAAAAGAAACTTGATTTGATGGTATGAAAAGGATTCCCTAAATTGGCCTACTTTATGGTGTTTTCTGAATTACACATGCATACTTACATGTGATTGAATTTCTGGTGAATGTCTCGAACTTAATCTACCTAATTTTCTTTTTCAATCAATCTTACAGCGAGAGAGTTCTATAGTGACCTAGTTTCTGGATGGTCTAATGGAGATGAAAACGGCACCAACTCCATGTATAACGCGTCTCTGGAAGCAGCTTCATGATAGGTTTATACTTACATGGAATAGTAAATGGATTTTTCCCTGGAAAAAAATTTTTTTTCATGACATCTTCATTTTTACGCCCAGATAAATATTATATAACGTTCTGTGCTTGAATAGTGAATAGATTACTTCAGTTGGGAGAAAATTGTTATGAAATTTGAAAAGATGTTTTTCAGTGATAGCCTTTTCAAGTTTAATGTCTAACAACAACATAGATAACCAATTGGGCCAAGTTTCAGTCTTGTGCAGATCCAGGGAGGTGGATCCCCCCTGAGATTTGGCTATTATGCCTAAAATATGCATTAAAGAGGGGGGAAAAGACACTTGCCTCCCAGAATTTAGTTGTTATACTTAAAATATGCTGCATCCACGCATCACAGTTATTATAGTAATTAGTTATCTAATTGACAAAATATTTGAACCAGATATAGATATCGCAAATTTGTTTAATATATATGAAAGACACACCAGTGGTATTCCCTACTTAGGCTAGGTACTGTAAACAAGTAAACCAAGGCTGAAAATATTTAAATCTTTATATATTCTAATATTTCATGTAAAAGATGCATCAAAGCCACTGTAGGGCCAAGATGTTTTTTCCTATGAAATGTTGGATAGTTAGTTTGAGGAATTTCTCACACTTATTTTCTCTAGATCAAAATATGTATTAATACCGCAAAATAAGATATTCCGTAAGTAATACACAATACCCAGTAAACATGAGGCACTGGGGATCTGCATGGTTGTCTTGGGCAAAACATTATTATTGGTCTTCAATTAAGGTATCAGACTGATGTACAAAATTTCATTTAATGTACTAAAGTAACAATGTATTTCTGTCTCAGAAATGTTTTAAATTTTCTTATATCTTTATATATGCACTTAAGGAAAACATTTTCAGTTGTTTTAGGTAACAGTTATCTTTTCTTTATGACAGTTTGTTGTATTATAAAACTATCCATCCTTAATTGTGATCATTGTCCATCAAGTGATTGTGGGAATTTTATGATAAATAAAAGCCTTTATGGATTTTGAGCAAAAAAGCCCAAGAATAATTCCAATCAATGGACGCCTGCATCTGCACTTAAGTATTTTAAAGCGTTTGAAGGACCATGATTATAATTGTGTCGCCTGCATAGCATGGCAGACACATAGGGATCACTTTGTCCGTCGTCGTCGTCGTCGTCGTCGGCGTCGTCGGCGTCGTCGGCATCACACTTTCTTGTCCGGAGCATAACTCGAACATTGAGGTGGAGTGCCTTTCGTATTTTCTGAGTTATTACCCTTTGTTGATTCTGAGATTTTATTTTTGTCCGGACCATAACTCAAAAAGTATTTGAGGTATCACCTTGAAACTTAAAATATGGATAGATCACATTGAGGTGGAGTGCAGTGCACAAGAATGATAACTCTGACTTTCATATTTTCTGAGTTATTGCCCTTTGTTGATTTTCAGTCTTAATTTTTGTCTGGGGCATAACTCGAAACGTATTTGAGGTGTTGACTTGAAACTTCATAGATCTCAATGGTCTGAGTGCAGTGCACATGAATGATAACTCTGTTTCTCTTTTTCCTTGAGTTATTGCCCTTTGTTGATACTGAGACTTCATTTTTGTCTGGAGCATAACACGAAAAGTATTTGAGGTATTACTTTGAAACCTCACAGGTGGAAAGATCTCATGGAGTGCATTGTGCAAGAATGAAATGTTGTTTTTTTTTTTATCTTGTGTGGATACTTGTAAAGTGTTGCCTTAAACATTTATAGTAGATAGATCTCATTGGTCTGAGTGCAGTACACAAGAATGATAACTCAATAATGATAATGATGACTACAAACTTGCAACATATATATAATTAACGTCATAAGTGCTTAATGACGTCATAATTTTTCTTACAGTTAATGTTTTGAATTCATAGTCATTCTGACACTCCTCTGATGAAGACTGTATAGTCGAAAGTGCTCGGGAAAATTATTACATATTGCACTGTTTGAATATTTTATTCCCCCCCCCCCCCCCCCCCAAAAAAAAAAAAATATATATATATATATATATGTGTGTGTGTGTGTGTTATTTTGTACCTCACAAAATAGATTATGCTTTATCAATAATTTGTCAAAAGATCGATTTTCTAGTCAATTCTTTCATCAAACATGCTTAAATGCAGGCGACACAAGTGTTCCGAGGAACACCCACATCTAGTTTAATAATGGATGGATTACCTTAACACTTCATCATGATGCAAATGCCAAAGCCATGGACTTGAGTCATTGATTTGTTTACAGTGCCATATAATAACAATCCAGTTTAAGTTATTTATTCTACATCCATTTGGGAAACAATATCTTAATAGTGATACATGTACTGATCATTCTCAATAGTTCCTGGGTTGGACCAGTACTTGGAGACTGAGAAGGCCATGAAAAGCCCCTTTCCCCAGCAGGGCTCATCCACAATGTATACAACTTCCACTGGAGTAGGGCACCCTCAACGGGACCCCCCCCCCCCCACACACACACACACATGCTATAAGGAACTGCGATAATTAAGTCTGAATTTTAGTGTATTCTGGAATAATTAGATGTTACATCCTCGGAGTATCATACAACAATAAGGGGCATTTTGTTACATCATTAGGTTTTCAAGCATATAGATCTTTATATATTGCAAGTCTGTTTGTTTTGTTCTTAATTAACATGAGTTGCTTTAGTATCAAATTTTGTTGAATCTTAATTAGTCCCCTACCAGTTTTTACACTGGAGGTGACTATAGGTTTGCCTCCATCTGTCTGTCCGTCTGTCTGTCCGTCCATCTGTCTGTCTGTCTGGATGTCTGGAAATCTGGATATGAATAGATGGATAGATCTATGGAGATTCTGCATGTCTCTTTTTTTTTTTACTTGGACCAAAATTCTGGTTCCTATGGTAACAGAAAAATTATGCACTTCACTGGTAGGGGACTCATGTGTTACGTGCAACACCAGTTACTTGTTCTTCTTATATTACCTTCTTTGCCTATCTCTTGCTCCTGTTATTGAATAATAGTGTATCCCAATGCCCCATATGTCAGTTTCACATTTGTATTATAAATATGACAAGAGTTGACTATTTACTTTGGATATGCTATGACTATCCAACTGATTATGCTAGGATTACAATTATGCTATGATTATGATTATACTAGAACTCTCCAAGTGATAATGCTATGGTTATAATTATGATGTAATTTACCAAGCCCTTCTTAAACAAGTTAAATTTAAATTGCAGTTAAATTACAATCTTTGGATATTGATATTAATATAAGCTGGTGATATTGATAAAGGTACCTGTAAGTTTTTTTCACACCAACAGGTTGATTTTACATGATAATAGTAAATGTGGTTGCCATAACCACCGGGGTCCTCACTGGGATTCTGGTCCTGTCAAATATTGTATATCTATATAAGAGCTGTACAAGACTTCTTTCCTATAAAGTGGAATCCAGGACCCTAATTGATCATTCCCCTGAGTCTATATTTATACCCCACGATAGAAGCATGTTACATCTGTCAGTTGGTTTGTCGGTCCATCTGTAGACGAGATTTGTCCATGCTTTTTCTCAACTCTCTTTGGTCAGATCTTAATCAAACTTCACAAGACTGATAAGTACTAAGCCTTGTTGTATATATCATTGGCATGTCATGATTCACGTAATTTTAAATGAGTTATGGTTCTTTGTTTATATCTCAAATATATTTTGTCCCCGCTATTTCTCAGCTACTTTTAGTCAGATTTTCATTTAATTTCACATTATTAATAAGTACCAAGTCTAGTGTGCATAATGTTGGCACATCATGATTCGATTGATTTTAAATGAGTTATGGCCCTTTGTTATATTTCTGAAATATATTTTGTCTGTGCTATTTCTCAACTACCTTTAGTCAGATTTTGATTTTTAACTTCATAACATTCATAAGTATCAAGCCTAGTTGTGCATATTGTTTTTGGTTTTACTTAATAACTACAAAGCCAAGTTTAGCGTACCATATCATCAGCTGGATTTAAAATGAGTTAATGGCCCTTTGTTATATAAATTGAATATATTTTGTTCACACTACTTCTCTGCTAACATTGATCTGATTTTCATATAACTTCACAATGTTAATAAGGGACAGCTTGATTTTATTTTTTATATTTATTGAAGATATTATTACGTTCACATTATTTCTTAGCTACTTCTCATTTAACTTCACATTACATGTAATTTATAAATACCAAGCCAACTTGCTCATATTGTAGGCATGTCATTTTCAATGAGTTATGTCCCCTTTGCCATATTTCTTGAATACTTTTTGTCGGCTATACATGTATAAGTGTATAATAACTCTACCTGGTTTTTGTGGGGTTTTGTTTGTTTTGTTGTTTTTTTGTCCTTCAACCTTATCAAGACTGTTTGACATGGTAACAGTAACTGTGACAGGGGGGTATTAATCATCTCTAGTGATAGTTCTTGTTGAGACTAGGACTCGGGATTTGAAAATTTAATAAACTCAATTTCTTCTTCTTCTTCTTTTATTGTAATGGCTAGCAATCATTGCCGTTAAAGATTTCCCATGTGTTAGTCCTGTTTTTTGCTGAAGAGACAGCATTGGAAGAGACAGTGGTTGGATACAAGGGAGTCAGGGTGCGATACCTGGTAGCTCATATTGCGTATAGACCCCTTCATTCTTTTACGTGCCTGGTGTATAGCACCAATACACGGGAGACAAGTTCCTGGGTAGACTCCGAGTTCCCATAGTAACCCCATTTTCCCAAGTGTGAAGCAAGGGTTCATCTGGAACCTATTTTATGCATCTTTGGTTTGACTGGAGGAAGTGCCCCGGCTGGGATATGAACCCTAGACCTCCTGACACTTCATTGGTAATGAATGAATTTATGGACCCAATATAAGGTAATGTAAACAAGCGCTGTATAATAAATTGACAGGCATAGTTATATTTATAGTTTTTTATGATTAGCTTCTGATATGTACAAAATGGATGGAACACTGTGTCACGCATAACTCGGAGTGAAAATTTCTAACAGTCTCATCTAACTTATCTGTGGTTCAGCATGAAGTAAAATGACATTGAAATGAACACTTTGTCTTTTCATTTTGCCTTCAGGGGACATCTGGAGGTTTAAAGTTACCCTCTTAAAGAAATAGATGATGTATGGAAATGCAAAAATAGAATGTTTGTCTTACATGAATATGCATAGTTACAGAGTGTTTGTCTGACATTGATACTTTATGAATAAGCATATAGAATCATTTTATTGCAACATAAATATAAATATGCATAACAGTGAATGTTTTTCTATGAATATTTAAATGTATTTTAAAGTATAGAAGTTTTTCTTGTATAGATATTTTATGGACATGCATATAAATGTAGAATGGTTGACCTTCAAAGAGAACTTCTTATTTGTTGGTTTGCTTATATATTTCAAGGTTACGACTGAATTTTCATACTTTGCAGTTCTTGGCCTCAAAAGTGCTTCATCATTACATGGACACAGTTTGCATATTTTTTCAGATATTATTTTTTTCCAGTATGTCTTTAAAATGTCCAAAAAGGTATAAATATGTTATTATATATATTACATAAGCATAATGAAATATGTTGTGGTAAATTCCACTATCATACTTAACACTAAGTCATAATGAAATACGTTGTGGTAAATTCCACTATTCATACTTAACACTAAGTCATAATGAAATATGTTGTGGTAAATTCCACTATTCATGCTTAACACTAAGTCATAATGAAATATGTTGTGGTAAATTCCACTATTCATGCTTAACATGAAGTCATAATGAAATATGTTGTGGTAAATTCCACTATTCATGCTTAACACTATTCATACTTAACACTAAGTCATAATGAAATAGGTTGTGGTAAATTCCACTATTCATACTTAACACTATTCATACTTAACACTAAGTCATAATGAAATATGTTGTGGTAAATTCCACTATTCATGCTTAACACTAATCATATTTAACACTAAGTAATAATGAAATACATTGTGGTAATTTCCACTATTCATACTTAACACTAAGTCATAATGAAATACATTGTGGTAATTTCCACTATTCATGCTTAACACTAAGTCATAATGAAATATGTTGTGGTAAATTCCATACTTAACATTAAGTCATAATGAAATATGTTGTGGTAAATTCCACTAGTCATGCTTAACACTAAGTCATAATGAAATAGGTTGTGGTAAATTCCACTTTTCATACTTAACACTAAGTCATAATGAAATACGTTGTGGTAAATTCCACTATTCATGCTTAACACTATTCATACTTAACACTAAGTCATAATGAAACAGGTTGTGGTAAATTCCCCTATTCATGCTTAACACTTAGTCATAATGAAATAGGTTGTGGTAAATTCCACTTTTCATACTTAACACTAAGTCATAATGAAATATGTTGTGGTAAATTCCACTAGTCATGCTTAACACTAAGTCATAATGAAATATGTTGTGGTAAATTCTAGCATTCATGCTAAACAATAAGTCATAATGAAATATGTTGTGGTAAATTCTAACATTCATACTTAACACTAAGTCATCCCCGGTACCCCCTTCTGGATCTGCGCACGTATCCAGTTCCACTTTGGATATTTTCTTCTTTAACCAATAAATGTTTCTGTTTCTCTGTTTGCTTTTAATGGCAAAATTTTATATATCAATAAAATAATGTATTTTAACCAATGTTGATTGTTTATGATATATGAGTCACCATTAAGATATAACAATTGACAAAATAAATAAAAATTTGAAAATATAAGATGATACAGATGTATGAATTTTGACATTTTTTTGTTAAAAAATTTGAATAAATTTTAAGATTTTCGCTGTCTTCTGTTAAATTCATATTGTATTCCACATACTCTCTCTGTCTGTCTGTCTGTCTGTCTGTCTCTCATGTAGTAATTCCAGGCACTTGATCTTTATATGCAGATGAACACTAAGAATTTAGGTTTTGTTAGCAAAAAAATCAGAAAAAAAATATATGAAACCGCACCAGGCAACAGGGCACTGTACTTTCTTACCATGCATGAAACAAAGGTGCTATACCAGTACTATTTTCATTTTCACTGAAGGCCTGTAGTTGGAATCGCCCGGGGTGAACTAAACCATCGACCCTATCGACAGAAATATGACCTTATATATAGGATTCTAACTATATTTGTCATTTCATGCACCTAGATAAAAAAATACCTCAATTATTAGACCACCATAAAACCTGACGTCAGCCAGACATTTTAATCAGACAGTCTGAATATACTCAATATAGTGGTCCTAATGTTCAAGTGGTCTCAGTATTGAGGAGGTCCTAATATCAAGTTGGTCCTAATATCAAGGTGCTTCCAATATTGAGCTAATCCTGATTTCAAGGTGCTTTTAATATCAAGGTTGTTCTAAGAACAATGTGCTTCCAAAGTTGAGCTATTCCTAATATCGAGGTACTTCTAATATTAAGGTTGTTTTAAGACTGTGCTTCTAATATCAAGGTTGTTTTAAGAACAATGTGCTTCCAAAGTTGAGCTAATCTAAATGTGTTCCAGATTGAGCTGATTCTAATATCAAATAACATACAATATTAAGATGATTCTTATATGGAGGTGATCCTTATATTGTAATGGTTCCAACATTAAGGTTGTCCTAATATTGAGGTTGTCCTAATATTAAGGTTGTCCTAATATTGAGGTAGTCCTAATATCGAAGTTGTCTTTATTAGACGCCCTGTCTTACTGTTGTTCCTCGTTTCATTATTTATAAGCTACTGAATCATGACACATGAATACTATCAAATTCGGAATATGCTCTAGTTTTCCATGGGAATTTTCCTGGCGTGTTCTGTAACGTTTTCTTTTAATTTGGCAAAGTGGAGACAAATGCAATTAGTATCAAATATACTGCTGTAAAATGAGTTCGTGCCGCTGAGTGAAATGTTACCATGTATCTTCTAGGACAACTATAATCGAGTATTCCTCACATCTGTGGCTGCAAATGCTCACATATTTCAAATTTGCGCTGGTTGATTTCGCAAAAGGAGCCAATAAATTCCACACAGACACTATAAATGCTCCATTGGGCGTCTTGGATTAAAGACAAAGAGTTCCAATTTTTCATAGAGTTATGATTTAGGTTATCATTGGAAAGCTGTATTATAATGGATCTCATCGCAACTACATTAACAATAATTTATATCCTAGATGCTTCCGTGAATGAAAACGAAAGTTAAAATCCGGAGGGACCTGTAGCCAATCATACATGTTCGGCAACACTCGGCGAGTCCTCGGTGAGGACCATCTCACTTTTTCAGAGAACTGCAGTAAAACTGCAAATATCAATGAACTGAAACTGTTTTATTTGGTTAAAGGCCTATTTCTATGACAGTGCATATTCAATGGCGTTGTATATTATATGCATATAATATAAAACACACAAGACATGTACAATGTGCAACACAACTTGAAATATTTACTTGATAAATAAAATTTCTAAATGACATAGGTTTTTTTTTTTTCGGCGTAGCTGTATAATTTCGATTTCAACTGGCATCTTAAACCAATCAAATGTACGCTAACAGCGGTAAATAATTCTAAGCTGAATAAAAGGACTCCTGTTATTGGTTAACTCATCGTTATGGACTATAAAATTACTGTAAATAAGGGGTGCAGCTTGTATATATCATTCAGCTTGGTGTTATTACTTTTCTTTTTGATGTAAACATGAAAGTGATTTCAGTAAGTTAAATACAATCCTTTTCCATCAATTGAGGAATGCTACTTTGTGAAAATGATTTAAAACAACAAAAAAGAATCCACCGTGTTATGACATGAAACCCCTTAATTACTATGTATATTGAATTCTTCCAGCCTGCCGAGATGCTCTCATTGAAAATTAATTCGCCAAAACCAAAACAACTATTAAGGCTTTTATATCATAATTGTCATATGCAATAATGATATGAACAAATATCAAACAAGCCTATTTACAGATATAATTTTTTGTATTACCGTCTATAAATAAGTATATTTCATAGAAAAAATACTGAACTATTTCTAGAGCGTGCTAAATTTGTTGTGCGTCGGTCTTTCGCGCGCTTTTCCTCGGGATGTTCTAGAAGACTGGAAATCTCGTTTTTCTTTCATCCTACGCCGAATATCTTTTTTAAAGATATTTCTTGTTCTTTTTAAATATGCATGTAATAAAACATATAACATACACGATTAAATATAAACATGGTAAATTAAATCCCTAAAATGACATTATTTCTTTTAACTTACATAGACGAAATAAAAAAATATATACAGCCAAACCTGTCTTAAGCGACCAGTCAAGGGATCGAGAGAAAATTGCCGCTTAACAGAGGTGACCGCTAAATGTTGTTTAAATATATAACGAAATGCCACATTTGGTAATATTAATATTGGCCGCTAAATACAGGTTTACCGCTTATTACAGTTGCCGCTAAATGCAGGTTAGACTATATTACTATAATCAATTAATTTAACCATTGATACCACTGCTGCTAATGTCAATACTTTTAAACAACAATTAAGCATAAGACCTGTGTCACTTAGATTCTTATGGAAATCTAACAACATAAATCTTTAACAGTTACTTATTTATTTCTATATTGGACATCGGCAATACACTTTTTTTTCTAGTGAATTAAACAACTTTTTTATTTTTTATACTTTCATTTCTAATTTTGATTTTAAAGCTTTACGAAGATTTTGAATACTTTTTTAATTCGTCTCCCCGATTTATCTAGACCCCCTATAATCCAAGGAAATATACACGTCAAGTAAGTGTTGGTATGTTTTTTTTTCAACTTATTTTATTTAACTCGATATGAGCTCATACTAAAATAAATTTCGGGAAATGATGATATAAGAAGCTTACAAAAATACGACTTACGCGTATTTTCTTCTTGTGTGTGTGTGTGTGTGTGTTCATTCATAAAATAATTTTAAATGCCAGACGAAATAGTTTTATCATCCATTAATATATAACGTTCCTGTCATAATGCATAAAAAATATTTTAAATATCAGACGGAAAAATGTTTTTATAAAGATGTATTTACAAATGTATATTTATTCCCAACGGACCCCCCCCCCCCCCTTTTTTTTAAATAGTATAATTTCATACATACATTGGAAATGAAACTATACTTATTCTAAATGCAGCACATGTATTTATGTATTTGAAGAATGACAGTTTATTCATATTTCTCAGACATTGATGAAAATATTTTTTATAAAAGGGTATTACACATTTATATGTAATTTTTTTATTTATATGTATGCATTTTTACAATGAATGAGGTAGGTGACTTTTAAGATCCGGCGTTGGAACAGGTGCTTCCATATACATAAAACATTTTCTTGTAAAAAAAAAAATGTAAAAGACATGTCACAATAATAAAACGGACAGGATTTGAATTACAATGCATTCTTCCTAAAATTTCATTAATTTCATTCATATTTCAAGATTTTCTATTCTTTAAATGGCATTTTTTTTTTATCAGTGATTTCGTATTATCGTATAACGGAGATACATCCTCTTTCATCCCAGTGCTTGATGAATTTCAGATAACGTTTAAACGTAGCTAACTGAAATACGGCTGGTATAAGCGCATTTTCGGCCATGATATGATGTCACCGATCCCCAATCCTGGCCAGTCTCATTATCTTAGAGACGATTTCTAAAGATTCTATATAGAAAAAGAAGGAAAACTGAAACTACATGACAGATATGTTATATACCGAATTTTATTGAAAATCTTAACGTAGTGTTACGTCGATCAGGGTAACAAGTATAAACGTATGCTATTCCCTGGGTTGGACCAGTATCTGTCTGATTTTATTTTTGAGTTACCTTCAAGACAAAAATAATTCTGAAATTAAAAAAAGGACAATAACTCCGAAAATATGATGCGCAAAGTTACGGTTCTTGTGCACTGTACTTCTCCTTCACGTATCTATCCCCGTGCTTCTTTTCGAGTTATCTGCCCCTGAATGTGATATTTTTGCAATTTTTGGACATTTTCAAGGGTAGATAACTCAATATGATGGCATACAGCACATCATTTAGTTTTAAATCGGTGTTAGGTACTATATTACCTGCCTCTGTGCAAAACTTTGAGAAATTCTATGTAGCAGATTTCATACTTTGGTAGCTTACGCAAACATATTTAAGGAATGGAATAGAAAACAAAAATGTACAATAAAATAAAGTATCAATAGGCTTAGTTTTGAGTTATCTGCCCTTGAAAAATGTCCAACAATTGTTTTTAATCTGATTCTTCATAATCATGCACAGTTTAAACAAATTCTGCAATGTAGTTTCAGTTTTCCTTCTTTGTCTATATAGAAACTGTAAAAAACGTCTTTAATAGTCAATGCGTCCGCATCGGGAACACAGGAGGTCATAAGTTTGACCACCACCGAGGCATACATATGTCGTCAGAAAAGGGCGCGACCTAATGGCAGTAGCAGAAGCTTTAACATACAAGAGACATTCCACGGCTGGTTGGCCAAAAGGATAACACCACTAGGTGGCGTATCATGCCAATAGTAAACGTCATGATATTGTACTCAGAACTGAATCTGTCTCGTTTGACTCATTATCCAGCAGGGAATAGTTTCTTAAATATTAAATGCTCAATGAGAACCCTTTAAAGATTTTATCATTCCATAACGCAGTCCGTTTCTCCCTGAAACTCAAATAATAAATGACCAGATGGTGGTTGCTTGGAAATTATGGATGGAGTTATAGTGTTTGTTGTTTATACATGGCTAGCTTCAAATAATATTTCTAACGTGTTAGAAACATATTGCCTTTACAAAAAAAAAAAGAACTATGAATACTAACGAAAACTACTTAAGTTTAAACTTATTTATTTTACGTCGATTGGGAAACAAGTTCTTACAACTTATACTAGTCCCTCTCGACGGTTCCTGGGTTGGACCAGTACTTTGCGCCCGGGAAGGTCATGAAGAATTCTTGCCTCCAACGGGGTTCGAACCCACAACCTTCGGATCCGTAATCGGATACGTTACCACTGGACCACGGCGCCCTAAAAACTACTTAGACCTCATAACATCAAACACATACAAGTTATCTTTAATAAATACACATGATGAAACACGCGATCACACACTCTAACCAATTCAGAATTTTGAAATCACTGAAAAGAAAGAGGGGGAAATAGTATAATCTTTAATAGGATATAAAGACGGTGAAACAAAATGTCGGTTTAGTGACCATTTGGCTTCCTATTTTTGACATTATGTTTATGTAATTAGAAGTGCAGCCCATAATGTAAATAATTTGTGAAAATAACTCAATAATTGGATGTGGTCTGTTGTAAGTATACACGCTTGATCTATTAAATACAAATACAATGCATCATATATAATTTCATCATTGTCAAATCTGCATACCAATTTTAGAGGACTTTTTTAATGTTTCATGATTAATATTTGAAAAGCGTTATTTTAATATTTATTTGTGAAAATCGTTCATTTTTGTCTATATATCTGAGTTGTTGTTTTTTCTTTTTTATTTATTTGAGAGGGTAAAGTCGCTGACTTTAACACTCACTCAGTCCCTCACCGCATGGGTTCGAATTCCGGCAGGGTCATTCAGATTTTCATGCGAGAAAGCCTTCCAGCTGGGTTGCGGTAGGCCGATTCCTCCGTGCATTCGTGGTCTTCCTCCACCTGTAATTAGCTGGACGTCGCAATATGATTGAAATGCTGTCGAAGCGACAGTAAACTCATATATTCAAGTCAAATCAATTTCCACCAGACATAAAAAAAAAATTAATGACTGATACAAATGTGCAATAAACATATGTTTTGTTGATAGACAGTGTTAACAAAAGTAACAGTTCCTTAATAAAACAAACACTGCGTATGTCCGAACTGTTTGACGTCGGAAAGTTAATTAACACCAAGATTAGAGCAGTCTGAGTCAAACCATAATATTGTCTGTAATATGTAGAGATATGGTCGAATTGTAGACAAATTTCATTAGCAAAGCATTTAGTATGAAATAAGATTATATTAAGGACATTTTTTATCGATATTTATAACTATTAAAATTAACAAGAGTGTTCTTTGGAACACATGTGACACCTGCTGAAGCGTGACGGAAAAAGTGTGATTGACAAGCGTGTTGGAAAAAGTGTGACGGACGAATAGACCGACGACGGAAACGGGATCCCTATATGTCACCTCACCTTACAGCAGGTGACACAATAAAAGTGAAACATGCTCAGATCTTGCACATTTTCCCCAGTATTTTCATATGCTATGTTTGCCTGAGCCAATAACATTTAATTTTTGTTTAATTATATTTGTTTAACGTCGGCTGGGAAACAAGTTATTACACCTTATACTAATTACCCTCGAAGGTTCCTGTGTTGGTCCAGTACTTTGCGCCTTGTCCTTGTTCCCAACGGGGCTCGATCCTACGATCCTTGGATCCGCCCTCGGCTACATAGACAAAAGTCTCATTTTAGCGCGCGGAAGGTGCTTGATTTTAGTTTCAAACGAAGATGATCGGCAAATAAATGGTGATATTATGTAAAACGTTTCCCTCCACCACTATCGGCGAAGTAAACTGTAGATTAATGAAACATACCGTCGATACGGTGGAACAGACTATAAGATACTGCAGATATTTATTACACTGGGTCCGAAATAGGTCTCAAAATGCATTTAAGAGAAGTATTTTGATAAAACAACTATAAATACATCAAAGAAACTGTAATTCAGTCAAATACTGTATCAGTGTTTCGTGAATACAAGCCATATATTTCAACTGGTTGTCATCTCAAGATAAAAATGGTGCGATACCTTTAGTATATGAGTATCTTACAATGGAAATCGTTTTTGATATTCATTTGGCACGGCCTTACGTCACCATCCTTAAGTAGATCAAAAGTGAGGTTAGACGTAAAATGAAAAATGCTTTAATATTTTATTTCCTCTGAACAAACGTTGTTAGTATCAGTTACAATGTTAAAATGAATCGTTTACTGAACCAGGATCTATTAAAATGCGTTCTTTTCACAGAGCTAATTTGGGTTGTTGAAATTCGGACAAGAAAAAAAAAAAAAAACAACGCAAGAGGAGGCTCTCGAATTCCCTTTGTAGTTGACAAACAGACAGACACTAAGCCTGATTTGAATTTCCTTTCAAAGATAGGCAGCCAATAGACGGGTGTTCAGCATACGTCAGTTTGAATTCAAAAAATGGAGGAACTTTCTTTCTATCGCGGATCTATTGGGTAAGAAATAAACCGTCTGGTTTCGTTACTCATTTTAGTTTCGAATCATTGAAAAGGAAATTTTTGTAATTAAATGTCAGATCAATGTATAGATACGATTCAGGCGGCCCCTCTGCGAGTTTCTTCATTGTCGTCTGCAGCAATACAGTTCGCATGAAGCTTGTGAAATTTTATCTGCTAGACACAGACATGACTGCTACGGGTCTCACAAGTTCTCCCAAAGTCATTTTGAAAACCATTCAGATGAAAATATTGCTTTATTTTATTTCATTATCCGGTATTTTATATATACAAACCTTTTTGTGTGTGTGTGGGGGGGGGGGGTCACTTCAAAACAGTCATGAAGTAATTTTGAACGTAAATATATGAATAAAATGACAAGTGAAGTGTACGCCGGTCTCTCTCTTTTAAAATATTGAGTATTCGCATTTATGCGTCATTTCCTTCAAAATTTCTTTAACATCTGTATAATATTGATGTAGTTGGTTAAGCTCACCTGACCAGTTTGTAATGTCATGGTGAGCCTTTATAACCGCCTGATGTCCGTCGTCCGTGCGTCAACAAGTTTTTTTTTATCCTTTTCGTAATGGTTATCTAATTAAATATATTTATTTCAACAACAAGTTATACAAAACATTGACCAGCAATATATCATAGATCCTTCCTTGAGCTGGCCAGATCCAGCCTTCGGCTCCAGAGTTAGGCCCCTCTTCAAGTGCCAAAATAGGTATATTCTCCATGCCTGCAGTATACTGATTTTTATTATGCCTCCCTTCGAGGAAGAGGGGACATATTGTTTTGTCGGTAGGGCGGTTGGTTCGCCGGTAGACCACTTCGTTTCTGATTAATAACTGGAGAACGCTTGGGCCCACATTCCTCAAACCTCATATTGTGATTGGCCATGACTAGTAGATGACCCCTCTTGATTTTGGAGTCACTTGGTCAAGGGCCATTGTCACAGTGACCTCGAAAGTGAAAATGGTTTCCAATCAATAATTGAAGACAGGATGGGCTCACGTTCCTCAAACTCCATAGGGTGATTGGTCATAACTAGTAGATGACCCCTATTGTTTTTTTTAGTCACTTGGCCAAAGGTAAAGGTCACAGTGACCTCGAATGTGAAAAGGTGTTTCCAATCAATAACCGGAAAACGCTTTGGCCCACATTCCTCAAACTTCATATGGTGATTGGTTAGGACTAGTAGATGAACCGTATTGACTTTGGAGATGGGGGTTGGGAGAGCGTAGTGGGGCATGTGTGTCGTTCTGACAATTCTTGTTTTTTATTTGGTTTCAACCATACTTTTACAAAACAATTATAAAGAAAATATTATTTGGCTGTTTTGGTCTTGTCTGCACAGTAGCAATTTCTAATTAATAGTTATAATTTCTTTTCCTGAGCCAACCACATATTATCATGAGATCCAGAGTTGAAAAATGTCGAAGGCGACAGCAGGACAAGTGCTAAGCATTTGTCTTTGTTTCGCATTCCGCCCCATGGACGCGCGGACGCGATATTCTTATACGAGCACAGGGAAGAAAAATAAAGATAGCATTCAATAGTCGACGTCGAAACAGCGTTTGAAGCGCCATCACGGAAGCTAGCGCTCTGACATGATGAATATGTCTTTTTCGCGTTGTCGTGACGACGCCCCTGCAAGCGCAACATGTCGAAAACGCGACATGGTAGAAATTAGCCACTATACAGCAATGAAACTACCCGAGTGTTCCGTATACATACTTAACAGCCGGTCTCTCAGTTACTGTCATATATTGGACGGTATTCAGTACTGTATATATATTAGCATGTCCAATTAAAATAGGTTCCGTTTGCGCATGTGCAAAATTGGTATTGCAGTTGAATGGAAAGTTGTGATAGTAATAGTTTTCAGTGACCGATATTTTTATACGTGATTGTTTAGTTTTTAAAATGTTTAAATCGGTCATGACCTACTTATCGCTTCTCTCGTCGGTATGGACATTGCACATTTCATGTCCTCTTTATTGAGCTTGTAATTATACAGCTAGTAGTTTAATTATTACATGATGGGTAGCATAAGTAATGCGTAATGTTTATCTTGTTAATGTGTAACCGTAATATAAATGATGCATAGTGTAAATATCAATACAATACAATTATCTGTGTAGTGCTAGTCCTGCTGCTTTGATCAGATTACTTTTTTTCCCCTTCAAGATGTCATGAATTCGATTCCAGCTGGGACCTTTTTTTCTAAATTCTTATTTTTTGGAAATTCTTGAGTTATATTTGTATAGTTTGGTTTAAATAGTAATTTATACATCCCTTATTTTGCTTTTGTTAATTTGTATGTGCTTCCTTTTAATTTAAACATGAAAATTAATCAAAAATAATATATATAATTATATATATATAAAATATATATATATATATATATATATATATATATATATATATATATATATATATATATATGACCTCTGTATGTAAAAATAATATATGGAGAGGTCGATTTTTCTTTTAAATTTTAATTAAAAAAAATAAACAAAAAAATGACCTCTCCAATTATTTTTTTTTACCCATGCACTTTTCATCTTGATGTAATGTTATTGCTGTCAGGATTCAAAGTTTAAATTTCGATGCATTTCGATGGAAAATGCTACTTAATTGGGAGTCATATTTTAAGCCTAGGGAGACTAGGGACTCGTGCAGGGAAAATTATAAAGTTATAACTGCCTAATATTTAGGTCATTATTATCATTATTATTTATTTTTATTATACATGTATATTTAATATAAAGGTCCTGTGCATAGACAAGCTAGGTGTTATAGTCAAAACAGTAGAAAAGAGAAATAGAGGGGAACAGTATGCTTATTATAAGCCGTCCATTAAAACATTTTGTTTTAATCTTTTCTTGTTATATTGTAAAAGCACTAAAGATATAGAAAATAATGAAAACAGTAATCTATGCATGATAGCTGGAGTTAGTAAAACTATTTTTCATTAATCACAGTAAGTATCTTGTTGCACGAGACTTTAAAAAATGTCAGACGGTAGGGAAAAGACGTCATTTACGATTATTAAAAATACGAAGAAAAAAAAGAAGAAAAAAAGGGATATAGAATTAATATTATTTTTTTTATTTAAATGGCAGGAAGAAGCATCGAGGGAACGTATAATGAGTCTGGGAGATTCATTTCCTGTATAATCCTCGAACTTTTTTTATCAAATCATCTCTGAATGAAATCACGACGATGACTGCACGTAATGCCTTACTTTGATATAAAATGTGGAATCAAACAATAAACGTTTCTCCTAGAAACTGTCGTTTATGTTTTCTCTTGTCTAGAATGCCCTATGGGCTATTAAAGTCCGTCTGTGCAATTCTTTTGTGAAGCTTAAAGATTTGATGTCAGTCGGAGGCCACGTGAATGAAATACTAATATCACGTGACTGTTTTCATCCAGTCGAAAAAAAATGCATTGTAGTTATCGAGAATTATACATATACGAAGTTTTGTTTCCTAAAATAGTTAAATTGTCTTATTTAAAAAAAAGCGATAAAAACGAGACTGATAATTACCACTGTACTTTATGATATTACAAATCTGCTAATACTGCTACTGCTTATGAAAATAATGATAATGGAATGATAATACGACTACTTCAACTTCTCCTATTCTTGATTTTTGTTTTATACACAAATAAAAGCTTATAATACACAACAAATTAAAATACGTTCAGAACTACAATAAAAGTGTAACATAAATAAAAAAAATATTTGAAAGAATAAATAAATAATAAATAAATAAATAAATAAATAAAAAGGAAATATTCTGTTAAATGTGTGACTTTATTTAAAGAAATTGGTTTGCAGATATTCGATGTGTAAGTGACCCTCACAGACTGAAAGGAATCAGGACATCAGCAGAAATTATGCAAGTTCGGAACACTTTTATTTATTTATTTATTTATTTATTTATTTATTTAATCATTCATGTATATACATGTATTGATTTTTTTATTTGCTTGCAGACACTGAAACCTACCTCGATGGTACCTCAATAGACCATTTTACTCCGACATGACACGTATACCTACGTAAATCTACGATAACTCCCTGAATATCTAATAGCGAACGCAGCTCGAAGGCCTGTCTCGCGGAACGAGTTCTACGGTAACGCGTAATTGTAATATTTTTTTGTTCAAATACTAACGCTTTGAAAACTTTGTCAGCCGCCATCTTGAATGTTTACAACTGGAGAAATCATACATTAGATTGATAAAGTAAATCAAGCTCCAAAATTTTTTCAGGAGGATTCTAATATTGAAGATGAAGTTTATCTATGCATGGTGTTTAGATATTTTCATCCATGATCCAGTGTCACAGTAAGACCCACATAATTATTCTCTCTATCTCTCTCTCTTCATTTTTCTTTCTTCTTTTTACACAGCAGACAAAATTCCACTCATAAAATTTATATTTCAACCCTGAAATAATCATATGGTTATTTTGTATTTTTAATGCTTGATCATTTAGGTCTTGATAACATGTATCCTGTAAATATGCAATTGATTTTATATAAGTTGTAATTCAATCTAGTGACCATCTGTTTGATTTTGTTTATGTCTTTATTACCAGTTACAAAAACACAATTTCTTTTTATTTATTACCTAGTCTTTTTAAATGACATAATTTACAGAAAAGTAAATTGTTAACAAGTTTGGTGCATAAGACTTATCATATCAAGTTTGGTGCATAAGGCTTATCCTATCCAAGTTAATGTGTTCATATATCAATAAAGATTGAGGATTAATTGAATTAATTCATTTATGTTTTGCAAAATGCAGGACTTTTTTTTACGGGGAAGGGGGTATCTAGGTTTGTCTAGCCATCGATCCTATAACTTATCAAGGACCATATTTGTATTATCGAGCTACGTACATTAACGCGAAATTTCACATCGAGCGTGACGATATTGGCCATGTATCCACAAAATTGTAGGACTCTCTATATGAAGGAGTACATAGCTCTAGAAAAACAATTAATCCCCAGATGTATGACCACTATGAGTATGGTGTTTCTTGTTCTCATTTGGATCATCTTAAATCTTACACACCAATATATTTGCTGTTACGAAGAACACATAACTTCATTACATATTTTATTTATAGATATTATCTCTTTATATCCACCATACACGTGACAGACTAATTTTGAGTTCAATGGTGACAACTGAAGACGCCATTTTGGAAATAGTTTAACTGTTGTTGGTTTTGGACAGTTTTTCTTTAAATGTTTTTAAATACCATTGGCAACTTAGTACACTTGGAGGGGATATATTGATGCATTCGGGAGTATATTTAATCTAAAGGTGAGGATTGTAGTCTCGTCTTCTTTAGGTGAACTCGATACTCTAGGAAAAGTCCAGCAGCATGTACTATCAAAAGAGACTGCTAGAGGCAGTAATAAACCCATGCCAAGTCAAGACAATATAATCTGCGCTCGCTTCAAGCCCTTGTCTTTTACATATTATACATACTGGTGTAAAATTCCACACAGTGTTCAATGCGAAATAAACATACACTGGAGATTTTTCCCCAGTCACTAATTGGTCAGCTAAATATACCGAGTAGTGCCGAACCCCAGGTGAAATATGGTTTGTTGATGCCACGATGCGGCCATATCCGGCGGTGTTCGGTAACATGCCTCGAGTCTATGTTTGTAGATAATGGTCGAGATGTTCCGACTGCAATTGGTGAAGTATCAGGTAAGTGACGTGCTGGCCCATGATTCGAGACAGGTCACGTCCCTACAATTAAATCAATCTCTTTTTACCCACAGAAGATTATATGTGCTTATAGAATGATGTCTTTCCTGTATCAATTGGTCTTTGCCATAACACAAGTACCCGAGTAGCAGAGTAATGCATATGTTGTAACCACTTCTGATGTTATAGTATTCAATTTCTCGCGCTACATTTGTAATCTTAACATTTAAAAGCAGTCCAGTAGTATTTTTCAGTTGTTTTGTCCTTCATGTTACATCTATAATCAGTTTTGTTTCTAGTTAATCCTTCCTGTAACATATTACATTTTTAAATACGAACAGACAAAAAAAATATACAGAAAAATGCACATGCTAATTACTTTGGCATGTACCTTTTTGTTGCATGGCAATTCAAACATTTCTTTCTGATGTACGTGCAGTATTTAAAACTATTTTATAAATCCAGTTCTGGTCTTAAATTTTTTGAGAGAAGCATATTATATAAATGTTTTTGTCCCTGTAAATGAACAAAGAAGTATACACCTATTACTGTATTAGGACAAATTCTAAAATTTAAAAATTTGTAAGGCGAACAATTAATGTTATAGGAAGAACACTGTCATAGAGGGGTGACACTTAAATGTCGTTATTTTAAAAACTGTTAATCAATAAGTTGCCATATTTTAGTTTAATGATAAGTTATTGTCACTTTTGTCCATGTGTTCAAGTGATTAAAGAGTTGTCTACTTCTTCTCATTTACCGTACTCATACTTAGTCGAAATTTGATATTGACTCATATCAGAGAAAACGTGGATTAAAATACATTATTTATACTAGAGTCTCTATATATAGTATTAAGAGACCCTGATTTTTCTGAACGATAGGAAAATACATGTATCATATTTGAACATCCTACATGCCGTGTGTACTTTTTTTATATTATTTGTATTTCAATGGCTTTCAAAAATACACCCATTTCAAAATATGATAACATTTCAATAATGAAATACACTTAAGTGCAACAACTGAGAATACACTAGTCTGGTTTGGATTACCTGCCTCCGGTACTACTGTTGAAGTATGGAAGGGAACCAGACCAAGAATACACTTATAAACATCGACAAACGGAAAGGGGAGCAGAACAAGCGGAAGTCATCACTGCGCATGCGCATTTAGATTTAAAGCCTATATGTATGTTTCACCTATGACACTGCGTCTGGAACCAGCTTATTTGCACTCCATACATAAAAATCCATCTTCTCACCCAGACAGATTGGTCCCGATAGTTAAGTTCTCAATCTGGAAATCAATCTTCCAATGACTTGTCATTTTTTTTCCTCACTAAAAATGCTGTTCAACTTATTTCTCATAAAAAGTCGATGCAATATATTGGCTAAATGTTAGGTCTTGGCTCCGATATTCTCCCATTTATACACCAATATTATTCTTAATTGCATTTTGTTTCTGAAATGAATTTAGAATTATGTATCACGGAAATGTTTATCAATAAATGTTAACATATATACAACACAACTGTTTGGTTTTAATTTTATACTCTAAATAATGCCTGCATTTGTATCAACTTATTCTGTTCAAAATGATTTTATCTTATCATATTGACGAATCTTTTTTTATTGTAAGCAATAAATCAATGCGAAGTCATATGTATTGTTGGCTCTACGGCTACACAAGAATAGCTTTTATTTGGCAACAAGTAAAATAACTAAAAAAAACTTAACTAACATACCAGACCGATGTTTGTTTTCGATTAATAAGATATATGTATACAAAGGCATTTGAAATTTATTTTTCCTTTTTATGCCCAATAGGGATTTCATTGCCTTTCGTCGTCTTAACCAGTCCGCGGAGTTTTATCGTGGATTTCCATACGTCCTGGTATTTGTGCGTGAACTATCAATCTAAAATGTTTACCGCCATAAGAATTGTGCCTATAAAAACGGATGTAACTGAGAAATGTCGAGGCTGAAACCAACTTAAGTAACAGCCAAAACATCAAATCATTACAATCGTATCTTTCTTCCAACTAACACCCAAACTAGTTTACAAAGTATTTGCTTGTTTGGGTTTTGACGTCCCATCATTTGTTTTCAGTCATTTTAGACTTGAAGATGCGAGATAAGATTAGTTTTGCCTAATTCCGGTATAATTGCATGTCTTGAAACTTCACTTACCTCAAAGCAAACGAGACACGTACCATCTTTAATGACTTTGGTGTTGTCGCGCCCGTGGATCTACTCCAGAAGCGAATGCTCTAATCTTTCTGCCGCCACTCTCTCGCACATGAAGACAGTTGGACTACTTTATTTCAAAACATTTAATAGTAATATGGAATGCTTACCAAAATAAAAGTATCATCCGTATGAGATATTGTATATTTTCACTCTGTTTGTAAAACAAAAAACGTGTGAATACTTAAAACAAGAAATACTGAAACTCTCCTATTTATTTGTATGTCTATCTGTCTACTTGGTTGTTTGCTATTAATTCTTGTTTGTTGGCCTCTCTCTCTCTCTCTGTTGTAAGCAAAACAGATTTTCATCCAATTTTCGAAGGATTTTTTCGAGACTTTCTCGAATGCAAGGTACTGGTACAACAAGTGACTCATCGAGAGGTTGTTGTTTGTCAAAAACTATTTTCTTTGTACAACATTTCGTTGACCCATAATATTCCATATTGAACTCAGTCTATAACCATAGACGGTGTCCATATAAAACTGATAATTTCTCACAAGAGGATTGATTTACCGACAAGGATGTAAAACTAACGACATGTGGGTCAACTCAATTTCAGGCGCTGTTGATATATGATAAAACGTTGACTCATAAAATTAATGGCCTCTCTCTCAGAACCTTTTCTTTTTTTTCGGTGTGAAATCAAATTATATAAATGTCATGAACATGGGTATTATGTATATTTTTTGAAGACCGCACGCGAATTTATCATCATATTTGTCTTAATAAATAATTGTTAAACAAATGCAAGTCTTGCACCTTCAATATATATCTCCCCTAGCATGTCAATGTGTAAAAGGTTTCATGTTATATCACTTATTTGGTAATAAAACTGCAAACGAGTCATTCAGTATTCCTACAATACATATACATCACAATATATTTCTTTCCCTTTTTCCTATGGTATGCCTTCCAGCTGGCTTGCGGTAGGTCGGTGGTTCTACCCGGGTACCTCTGTGTACTCGGGGTCTTCCTCGACCTGTAATTAGCTGGACGTCGCTATATGATTGAAATACTATCGCAGCGACGGTAAACCCCAATACAACAACAACAACAACAACATCCTATGGTATGCTTTTTTCCATCATTTTTTATGCTATTCTGATATTTCGAAAAACACTCAAGAAATATGAATGCGAATTTTTTCCTAAATTAAGTAATATTTATTTGCATATTGTTTTACAGAAAAAAAGAGGATTACATACGCATACACACAACGTGACAAAAATAGCTTAATATGGGCACATGTAATGAAACGGCATGCATACCTTCAATGAAATTGTTTTTTCCCTACATGAATAACGTGTCTTCAAAATAGATTTTACAACTTAAGAAAAAAAATGACCGAATACATCATGCATTATTATTCTATGAGGATAATGAAACTCCCTTCCATTCAGAGAGAAGTAATCCATATTATTTGAAGACTTCCAGCAATTGAGAAAGAAAAAAAAAGTCACTGCGACATGCCTTACCAGGGCTGACGTGTCGTTGCAGATAAATCTTTATTGCTCCAAAACTGATGAAATTTCTTCCCAATATACATATCTTGTACTTCTAGGCTCCATGTCATTGTGACAAAATTGAATCGATGAGGTAAAAAAAAAGCATGTTCAAGGGAAAAAAATCCGATCAGCATAGCAACTTATGTAGAATCCATTTATAGCCGGTTGAGATAAGTGGTTAGCAGGTCGCCGTTTAAGTAATATAGAGAGCATTGGTAAATCTCACTGATAAAAGAAAATTAAGGACATACGTGTATATATAAATCAAGTGAATAGAGACTGAGACGTAGCGCTTAAATATTAACCATGTCGATCGTACTTGAAAAAAATCGACCGTTCCGCGAATGGAACAGATGTTTTCAGAGCAGTTGGGGAACGCACTTTGACTGTTACAGCAGATCACTGTCAATATACTATAGTATTATCTTTATAAAACTACGAAGCGCATGCGCGAAGCAGGCTTAGATAACTAGAATTGAAAACAGTAACTGAAAGTTTAACAATTGTGTATTACTACGCAGGAGAAGTTGTGAGAGCAAAAAATAGTTCATGTTGAAATATGTCTGTTCAGAGAGAAAAATCCAACTTTGTTCATAATTTCATAAGTAAAATGCAATATGTATACATGTCCATGTATTTGATGCACTACCATGTCTTAACTAGAACATGTAAAGCAAACGACATCTGTCACGTTATGTCTGATTTTTCATCAGTTGTATAATAACCTTTAAATTTGATGGTGATAATATAAATTATTATTATGATATGGCTTAAACGTTTAAGACGAATTTTGCGTGATGTCTCTATATTTCCATATATCTTTAGTAATTTAGTTTAAGGAAAGAATGTCGAGCTGTTTAACGAGAAACACGTATCTGTTTATTTATACCAAATGTAAAATTTGTCCAAAAAGTTCCAAGAACACTCCTTAAGTCATTTTATATCAGCAAGTTAACTGCCAGGATTTGTAAAAACTCGTGGAACATTCTTCCGTCCATTCAAATGTATGTAATAATATAAACATTATGTTCAAAGTTCTGACCCCCATATTGTGTTAGATTTCGTCCCATTGGTTAGAGTAATACAAAAACTGCAACTCACTTTGCGGTCAAATTATTATCGAACCCAAGAATGCGTTGGACCCCAAAGTGCGTTCCCACAGAGCACAAACGCATGGTTTAAATTCTGCCTTACACATCATTAACTTTATCAATCATATACCAGAAGATTGTCATCAATATAAACAAATATTTAGAATAGTTTCTTTATACAATCATCAATGCCTATGATTGGTTCAAAAAGTTATGACGTCATTATACTTGAGCTGTCTGGAATGTTGGGTATTAGATAAAATATGAGATACAGTCACTCTAAAACGTTGGAAAATCAAATTCATTTCTTGATTGTTTTAAAATTAGTATTAACAATTTAACTTCCCCGCCGTACTAATATCAATCAATGGATCAAGAGTCCAAAATTGTCCGCCTGGTTTACACTTTCTGAACCTGAACAAATGCTTATACATTTACGTTTATTTTGAACAGGTATTTATGATTTTTTGTTCCTGGTGTGTGTGTGTGTGTGTGTGTGTGTGTGTGTGTGTTTCCAGATGCGTCATTATATCAATTACATCATTGTAATATGATACCTGTTTATCTAGATACACTGCCCATTGTTTTATACCTGGTCTGCCTGGCCTGGAGAGGGGATTCACTAATTGGAGCTAGCAGTGTAAACATCGTGTGTCTGCTTTATATAGAGAAAGAACATATTAAACTGCGTATACCAAAACATTAGTATTGTATTCTTATTTTAACCCTATGCAAGAATGATAACTAATATAACAACCATCAATAAAAGGCAAACATTTCCCTGTTTCTCGTTGTTGTTTTAAAAGTCAGAACTAAAAGAGTGCTGCTATAATAACACTAAATGCAAGATTGTCCCGTGCTGCTTTAAATGTACTTCTGTATAAGATATCAGTTTTCAATGATTTTTGGGAGAAACGTAGTTTTTAACGCTATGGATAAGGGAGACGACGGGGATTTGCGGTTTCGAATTTATCCATGACACATTGAGTTTCTTTGTCGATGGAAACACGGAAGCTTCTGTCGCAGATGTCACGAGAAAGCTCGATTGCAAACTTGCCATTTGTCACAGAAAGGCAGAAAGGTTTAGACGTATTTGGCAATGATGAACGCTTCAACTGAAATTGCCAATATACAAAAGCATATATTTCATTCCTCGCTATACCACTGATTTGGGTGGTATCGAAAAGAATCTAATGCTAATGGTGACTAAATATAGGCACTTGGAAGCATTCTGTTTTCGTCGATGTAACCAGTGTATATGGCATGTTTGTAGAAGTAGTTAATCTCCAAACCACAAACCATACTTTACTACATTGATCTCAAATTAAGTATTTGTATGAATGTGTCGTAAACTAATATTGACGTACCGGTATAAGCATTTTACATTAATTTTCATTTCATATTCCTATTTTTGTAGTACATGTATTGATTACATACTGTAAACATTATTTACATATATTGTCATTTTCTATTGATTATACACTTTGACACTTTGTGAAAATTCCACATTGATTCAAATCATTGATTCAATAACATTTGAACAATTTACAGCTACTATGCTTTTCCATACTTTGGCTGTTGTGTAATTATTATATACTGTATGACTGTATGAACATGTTATATATAATTTATCATGTGCTTCCTCTATTTATTTCCATATTGGCTGCATTGTGTTAGTTATATACACATATAGGCCTATATTGTAAACATTTTACATGTACATGTATGAATCAATATTTAAGAGTTTTGCCTCGATTCACGTAAGTTCAGCATATACGAGTAAACTTGAACAATGACCAGGCGTCATTTTGCTGTGTCCGGGTGTAGAAAAAATATTCTGACCATTTTGTTGCATACGCTTTAACCACGTGTCTGTGTGTGAAACATATTAGATATATATATATTTTTTCCGACTAATGCAACTGTCATTTCTTAAAATATACAAGATTAAGATCCTATCCACAATATCACGACAATAATTGGCCATTTGAATTGTTGTTGTACGAATGTACCTTTTCATAGCTATGGCCAAGGGCCGTTGAAATTCACGAAGCTGAGCGAAATTCATTGACAACGTCATAACAAAAATCAGACCAATAACTCTGGGCATGCATAGACAAAAAAGACTCGAGAACTATTTATTTTCATAGAAAAATTCCTCCAGCAGTACTTATCGCTGAGTATTACTTAAATTCTTGAATTAAGTAGAAGTGCATTCCAGTAGGATAAAAACAACAAAAACAAACATACAATCTCTCTCTCTCTCTCTCTCTCTCTCTCTCCCTCTCTCTCTTCGACACATACAGACACGCGCGCGCACATGCACGCACAAACTGACCTGGATCAAAGCTGCTTGTCCACTTTTAATAAAAATGCTAAATCGGCTGTTGTCATAGTGACTTGTATGATGAATCTGCAAAGGGCTTCTGTGCCTAATGTACAGACCTACGTCTTTCTGCTTGGAATTTAAATTAGATGTTCGTATACCAACAATGAATTCGTCTGGAAACCAAGTCAAGTTTTGCGGATTCTTAAATGAATCATCTACTCCCAGACGACATATAGATATAAAAAAGATGTAGATGCCCTGCTAAAAAATAGAATATTTTCGCGGAAATTAATAATGTCTACTTTCGAGAAAGGCGACCCGGTAAATAGAAATCATAAACACCCTACGAAAGACTCGGGACTGCACATTTATGCAAAAGTTATGCATATAAATCAGTTATCTATCATTTGTAAAGATAGTGTCCATATTTAAGCAACTTGAATATGAGCAGGCACGTTATTTCAACATGGCGAGCTGTCAAAAAGTACAATTTTCGTTGACATTAATGTTCGTTGTTTGTGAATTTAAAGCAATCTCGTTGATACATTTATTCGTGGATTCCTGTACCGGAAAAGTTAATAACTGTATGATTCAACTTCGAGGAAATATTTTGTTCTCGAAATCATCAAAAATAGTCACCCACGAAAGCGTTTGTTGCACACAACCCATACTTGATTTAAAGGTCACGGACTTTAGAAACATGCCAATTAAAGGGACATAGAGTTTCAACAAAGTAGCAGTTGCCTACCAACTAACCAACCATTAACCTTTACAACCATACAATGAGTTTCTCAGCCAAGTATTTAACCAACCAAACAACGAATTAAACGGCCAAACAGCCTTCAAACCAACGATAAGATAACCAACGAAATATTGAATCAAACTATCCTTCAATTCGTTTATCAGATAGAGCGAACAAACACTGGTAAAAGAACTGACACCGATTGCATGGAATTATTTTTGACAGAAGACTCACGCCTAGTCTCTGTGGACAATGAGAACACAACTGAATGTGGTTTCACGACAGATATGATGTATTGTCTATGACATATTGATATCTAGACTCGCGATGAACATTAAAAATGTATAAGTCACGGAACGATTCGTGCATGTTTAAATTTATGCCGTTTACCAAATTGAGATCAAAGTCGGGAGCATGACACCACACAGAGACCTGTACCAGGAAAGTCAAAATTCGGATGTGTATATATTTCAGGTTTTATACTTTGAATATATCTACAGATATGTATTTGAATGTTTGAAACGTCCAATGTTATCTCATCTCCTCAAAGGAGATATTATGTCTGTCTTTTTTGTTAAATTATCTGTCTGTTTGATTGTCTGTAAATCCGTCCTTCAAACCATACTCTCTCTCTCTCTCTCCTCTCTCTCTGCGCGCGAGAGGCCCATCCGTCTTCTGTATACTGTTTCATTTGTATCTAACATTGCCGAATCATACGGTCTGAACACGTTTCAATCCATCAGTAAGTCTTTCGACACCAGTTATACAATGTTCCAATTGGTTCCACAATCCGACAGATTTCCCGACAGCCAACGTTAATACGATAGATCGAATTAAAACTGATCGAAAGAATGATCCAACGGTGCAGTCGGGTTGCAATTTCCAACTAACTTGGATTAGTCTCCGAATGACGTTTAGTCTAGGCGAAAATGTGACAAGAGATAACTTAATTTGTATCAATCTACAATGAATTATTTGTGTCACGATGGGGTACAAGCCGTGAGATTGACATACCATAAATGTCGGATATTGCAGGATATATTTTATGTTGTTTATAGTATGGACAGGGCAGGAATCATTTGGATTCGAATTAAAAAAGTTTTCATTTGATCATTGTGGTGGCAAACCTCGTGTTTTGCCGTGTGTGTGTGTGTGTGTGTGTGTGTGTTTTAACCTCGCTAAACAACTGTGCGACATGGCGACACAGTAGTTTCTCGCAAAAAGAATAAAGTGCTTTAAAGTGCTTACTTCACACTAAAAGATTCGGTGAATAGACAAATCTGAAAGTCTTCCGCGTGGCACATTCACGACCTCATAAACATTAAAAAAGGCTTTACAATCCTCCTGCGATTTTTTTTTCATGGATGATTACATCACCGGTTCGACATTAAGGCCGTATTCGTTTGGCTTAAAACGGGGACGGTCATGTGACTGGGCTGAGACCAGATTTAGTTATTTATGATATGAGGACGACTGCACTAATGTACATCATAAAATGTTTTTTATAAGGTTAGAATTATCACGACAATCCCTGAAAAAGCCTTGATATAAAATATATATGAAATTAACATTTGGTCAAATATTATCGCCATTTAGCAAGAAATATTAGCACTTTCATTATAATTTGCTTCGGGAAAAAAGTCTTGCCAACATCCGTCATAACGCGCCTGTCTAATTTGAGTGGTGTATTCGGCCAACTCGCCTGGTTATATATGTCAACCATACTCCGCCGCAGTAGTTGCCTCCCCTTACAGGTGTCGATAACCACTGCCACCAGAAGTAGAGGCCGGGTTTACTTTTATCACTTGTGACTAGTTTTGAATATATCATATGAGTTTCGTTATATTTCACGAAAATAACATTTATGATTTCGAGAAAAGTAAAAAATCAAATCATATAACATTAATTTATAAAACTATAAATGTTGGTCACTTGGTTTCAACTATCATCACGTGACTTGTGTGGTGGCAGTGGTTAAAGTAGCGTAGCGTGTCGTAACCGGTGCGCGGAGTTTGTATATCAACCGGCTCAAAGCGGCGTATATCGGTTGTCAGTCGAATACAGCACAATAGTTCACCGTTATTGCAGGAAAACAATTTAATATCCATTGTACTTGCTTCCTCATTTTACGCAGTAATGCATTGGGCAACTGCATTTTGAGATGGTCCCTATTAATATGGGCAACTGCATTTTGAGATAGTCCCTATTAATATGGGAAACTGCATTTTGAGTTGGTCCCTATTTATATGGGAAACTGCATTTTGAGTTGGTCCCTATTAATATGGGCAACTATTAATATAGGCAACTGCATTTTGAAATGGTCCCTATTAATATGGGAATCTGCATTTTGAGATGGTCCCTATTAATAAAGTTCGCAACATTTGGTTCTCGTTCAGACTGGTGAAGGTGATTTCTACATAATTACAATAAGACTAAATCGAAGACCTACATTTTTTGTGGGTATCTGGTAATACAAACAATGTAAATAATAATGTGGTGTAATCTGTTATACAACCTGTGTGTAATGCTTAAATGTTGTTATTATTGTTTGCAGAAAAAAATAAGTACGAAAACGACAAGTACGTGTATACTTAATTTTGTGTAAGTACAATAAAACACTAAAACCAAAACAGATAAAACCTAAACGATAAACTATATTTTAAATATCGGACAACATAATGACATCTATCATAATCATTATCAAAGACTTACAGCATGTAAAGACAGGCACGAAGAAATCACAACACTGTTCAGCAATTAAAAACCGTATCAGGAACCTTGCCGGCTCTTGTCGGCCCGGAATAAGCAGTCCGCATGAGTGCGAGAATATAAACGATTTGATGAGAAAATAAAATGTATAGATAGAAATATTTCAAAATGGTTTTAGTTTCGTGTCTGTCAATATTTGATTACCAAAAGGTCATTTAATTATTAAAATGTTGTAAATACGAAGTATATATTTGAGCGGGTTGTCATATTAACAAACAATGGTTCATAACTTTTTACCGTGATTATAGTGATATCTACCTCAAATACTCACTGGGCATAGCCTGACGTCATCATTCATAAGTAGGTCAAAAGTGAGTCGCATAAATCGTTGAGATGTTGCTGAGTAATTTTCTGTGCGTGAACTGTATTCTTACGAATGGCTTTTATAATTTTCGAAGTTCACGAGATGAAATAAATAAAAGAAATATTGCACACACACACACACACACACACACACACACACACACACTATATACTAGAAAGAGTGAAATCATATTTTCTTATATTTTTCACTGTATATTTACCAGATATTATTTTTATTCACATCCTAGTAATCCACTCAAAAACAAAATACATCATTTCCTTAGACTTCGTTATTGTATAAAACATACGAGTAGATGAATCCTTACTTTGTCTCTTAATATCTTCTCACTTTCTCTTGTATGCATTGTTTATCCCAATTAGTGGCATGTTTTTTGCAAAGATCCCTATTTTGTCAAGCTTTTTTTTAATTTAACTTCTGTTGCTGAGGTTAATTAAAACTGTCGAAAGTCTCCCTATATCTGTCTCACTCTCTCTCTTTCTTGTGTGTGTGTGTATGTTTTTTTTTTTTCTATGTGTGATAATATCTATACATGTAATTTATAAACAAGAAAAAATGCTTCTTTTAAAGTGAAGTGTGTCGTTGTGTGTAAGTCGCGAGGATGATTTTATAATGTTTCGACAGAAAAGGGATACCTTCACCCATAGATTCTTCTTCTTATTATTATTAGCAATATTGATTTTTTTCGCGGTGACTCCAACTGCATGTATGCGATGCTGTTGTCCTGGAGAAATGATTATTATAGGGAAATAAATCTTTCGTTGGAATGCGATCTTACAATAAAATAAATGGATCACTCTTTGTCATACACTAGAACATGTGTTCCTGTTTTGAGTCTCTCTCCCCCTCACGCCTCATTTTTTCTCATAACACACTCAGGGCTATATTTGAACAAACTGGACAAAAATGGGTGATTCAATAAACAAAGCAACACGTTTTCTATTTTTGGGAAAATATATTACCACATAAACAGCTGTTTACAAATAATTCGAGGCATAGTGATAAGGGATACCCATACTTGTAGCTTGTTGTCCTCGCTTATTTTCACCAATCACAGTTTATCATACGATCACGTGATATATTCAGGCATCACGTGACTGAACCGAAAAGAACCGGTTTAATTTATCCTGAATAAATTATTTTGTAATAAATTAACAATGAAATAAATAACTACACACGGATAAAAACGGAGGATTTTGGCAACTTCATAATAAACTATGGTCGCCTTTCAACATTGGTGATACATAACCTCCTGACATAGAACTTCCGGTTGTGATATCACATGTAAGTCACGTATTCCACATGTGACGATTTTTGTTTTGTCTAAGTTGTCTTCTTTTCTATGGCTGAAAATGTTGAGCCGGAAATAAGACCGAAATATTCAAATCTGAAACCAAATGGCCTAATGGCATTCTAGTTTTTAAAGATGTTTTAAAAGTTTTGTTTCCATGACAACGATGAAACGATGACAGGATGTAGCTGATGTTGTTCCACGCTGACTTAGTTAGGTCCGGCCATGATTTTGGTGATGCACTCTGAAAAAAATGAATGTGCCATACATTACCTATATCAAAATACTTTAAAAAGTGTTTCTTATTTGTTACTTCAGAACTTAACCATTTGAAACAGTAATGATATCGTCAGTGTTTATTTTCTTTATGTTTACAAAATTAAGTAACATATAGAATTCTGCGGAAAGCAAACTTTATCAACAGTGATAGTATGAAAAAGTGTTAAGTGAAGCAAAGAGTAATAATTCATCAATGTATGATAATACCGATAAAAGTATATCAGAATTAAATGCGTAATATAAACCCTGTATACTTTCATTTATTTTTCTTTTGAGATTTACGATGTATGTAAATTGTTGATAATCGCATTACACGTGTTCATTTCTCCTTTCATAATTATATATAAATATAGATTTCTTCTTTTGAAAATCAATTCCACAACCATGCAAACGTTTCACAAAACATTTTAAACTGAGATCTTCCTCTCAATTCTGTAATTGTGATATTGTAAAGGAGCTGAATACAATTCATGAAGGAAATGTGCAAAGAATAACATTCGAATCCCTATAGTCATTAAATAAGGCAATTCTAGACCTTTCCTCCAATAATTGATTTATGAGAAATGTTTTGTGGAATGCAGACATAGCTTTTTTTCTCCAACAATACTTAGCGCTAAGTAATATTTTTTTAAGTTGGTTAGAAACGCATCTCAGCATATCTATGTTATGTAATATCTAGGTACTTAATGGACTTGAATTATTACCTATATAACTATTTGTTAGAAATGAAACACTTTGGGATTTTTAAGCAATTAAATATTACTTCACGTTAAGAATGGATGGTGGAAATCAAACAAGAATGTCTAGTAATTGTTAAAAGACAGTAAAATGAACAAAATTAAAAATAAAATAAAATAAATAAATAGATGCTTACCCTCGTATTTGACGTTGCCTTCCAAATCCTCGGTCAGGTCAATGCACTTAAGGATCTCCTCGACCTCTGGCTCGGTCATCCTTTCACCTAGCAACAAAATAACATCATTTCATATGGTTGCTATGGAAACCATGCGCCCCACCCACCACAGAGACGAAATGAATTACGCACGAGATTGAGAGGAATAATCATCCAGAATATGATAAAGTCATATATAAAAATAATCTAATTTTGAAAGGCAATCTTTTCCCGCTGTCCAGATATTAAGGGGTATTCGATAATGTAGATATCTCGATTCACATTTCGGATATCTCAAATAGCTCTGTCCCAACTACTTGACATAAAACAAGCGTGTTGTCAATCAATAGATATTAAAAACGTGCATGTTAGTTGACAACTACCCCTCTACAATAAAACAAATACACATTTACTAGTGACTTTATTGAAATTAATAAAACTGCAAGATTTAGAGAACACAGGCAAAAAATTAAAACATTTATGCTGATTTTTCTGAGATTAAATATTGCAGTATTTCTGATTATTTTGTTGAATAGGATACGCAATCTTTAAAAAAATACTTGATAGCAATCTCTCTTTTTTTCTTTTCATTCTTCTTTTTCCATTGTCTAGGCGGGTTCCATACATACACTATTTAAAATAAAACCAAAGGCAAGAATTTTGTTAATGCAGAATTTTGTGATTAGACCCGAAAATCTGAAGAGAATGACTGACCATATAAATCCCGTGTTCTCTACTGCATCACATTAAAAGCTTTCACACAAGAACTTACTGTAATTTTTAGCCTTTCTGATTGGAGATTTCTCCCCTCCATCTGAAGAGCTTATTTATTAAGAAGAATGCGACTTATGTTCGGTGTGGCACAGACGACATAAAAACCGTGCGGTTGGATGATGGACAGGAAATGGATAAAGTTTTTGTTTTAGAGAATTGTGGGATATTGAGATACCGTCTGCTGCCAAGATATTTCAGGTTTTGAAAGTAAAATAATAAATCTTACACCCCTATGACAAAACATTTTTCGGCTTACTCGTTCTTGACAGAGTAAATACATTCCGGTATCTCACTCTCATGAGGGAAGAAAGAGAGATTCAGCTCTGAAGGAAAGATAGGTATTTTAGGCAGATGCAGCGGTTATTCTAATCTAATTTAGTATGTAACAGGGTCTACTACTCAGATTTCATACTAAAACTATTTAACAGAGGTAGAGCACGAACAATGTGATAACGATATATATATATATATATATATATATATATATATATATATTTAGAATATGTATAGAGAACAATATTTGGAATAATTATAAAATTATAACAAAGACTAACTTTGATAAAAGCATATCCAGATTTATGGTAGGATATCCCATGTAAATAATAATAGAACATCTAAAGACGGACGGACGGACGGACGGACAGACAGACAGATAGGCAAGCAGGCAGGCAGACAGACAGGCAATCAGACAGATTGATAAATCTATACACTACCCCTTTAAATATTTATTCAAACTATTGTTTTCAATATTAAAGGTATGTGGACTAAAAGCTCTAAAATTTGTATTTCCTTTGAAATTATGAAGAGAAATGTGAATATAGAAAGGGTTGTTAAAAAATTCACTAACATAAATTCTTTCAAACGTTTATTAGACATAACTAAGGAACACACACCAGATGTCATCACGTGTGTATGATTCTCTGTATGTTAACCTTGAAAATAAAATGACCTTGATGTATCCTGGCCAGTTATATGAGTGTTTTTTTTTCTCAGCATTGAGAAGAAAGGAAAAATCATGAGAGAAACAAATAATGGAGAATAACAATGAAATAATAACATTTGGAACAATAAAATAACAAAGAAAAACAAATTTATTTCGGGAAAATATATTATGGATCCACCGCTATTAACACATGTAGGATTATATAAGGGATACCCATAGTTTGAGCTTTCACCTCCTCTGACGTCAACGAGTTGTCCAATTATTCCACCAATCACAGACTTGTATAACATCACGTGATATGTATAACATCACGTGAAAAAACCTTGACACAACTGTAACCGGTACCGGTTAAGATGTTACTATAAATAGCATTGGCATTTTCTGAAAGTCATTAAATGGACGATAACACACGGCAAATATGTGTATGCATGAGGGGCCTTACAAAAGTATTTAACGAAACGGAACGGAGTTAACTGCATTTTTTTTAAGATATTACAATGTCTAGTTAATGTATATATTATCTTTAAAGGCCAAAGTCCACCTAAGTTTTTTTTGTAAAGCCCCTCCTTTCTTCTCTTTGCAGAAAAAATCTCCGTTTTTAAATATACTCAATTATAACATTTTTTTTCTATCTATCGAAAGTCACATTTTTCACCCTTTGAAAAATTGTCATAAAACTTTGGAATTTCGTCGCTATGGTGATAAAGAGTGTCTGAAGAATGAATGATGTAAGGATGTGGTTGATGTTCTTTTAGACTGTTCTTTAGTTGGGTCCAGCCATGACTTTGGTGATGCACTCTGAAATACAAAAACAACACATCCGTTATTCAATATGCTTGTGGGAATTCCGGTGTTTTACCCTTGAAATGGGAAATAAAAAATACAGATCACGTGATAATTTAATTGAATATCAGCGAATAGCTACTGGGTAAATTTAAAATGAACTTTTGAAATGTATATGTACGAGTATGCATGTATGTCAAGCTATGAAATTTCTCATTCGTTTTAAAGAAAAGTCTCGATCAACCAACTATATTATATTCAATTTATTTCCCAGAAGAAACTTCAATACAGCATTTTGTTTTAATACTGTCAGCTTGTTGTTTTCTTTCCTCTATTTTTACTATTTGAAAAATTGCAGACAAATTATTTAATGTGTTACAATTCATTTTCTTATGGAAAAAAATACCCAAGAGACAGTCATTTACATTTTGATATGAAAAGCAAACAAACAAGTGTTCCATACCCTCATATTTAACATTTCCTTCCAAATCTTCTGTAAGGTCAATGTGCTTCATGAGATCGTCCACTTCTTCTTCGGACAATCTCTCGCCTTGTGGAGAAAGATGAAAATAGATAAAGTCAAATTTGGATTATTCGGATACAATGTCAAAAAAAAAAAAAAAAAAAAAAAGAGACGGCGCTCTTTGTCTTTCTAAGGGGAGGCAACTGTGTATGAGATATTGTGAAGAATGTCCTTACAAGCAAATGCTAAGTTTTTATTTTAATTCTTGAATTTTAAATGAATTTAAATATTTAAATAAGATTCATGAATAATTATTTGGAACGTTTAACATTTACGACCTGTTTTTTTTATTAAATAAGAAATCTATCTTTATACAAATTGTAAATTTGCATTAATCAATGATTAAGAATTTTCAAGTATTTTGTTTTACTCTGTTTCTGTCGTTATTTTCCCTTTAAAATTAAGATGACAGTGTGCCGTTTAAAACAGATTCATCATTTTGCATTAAAATGCAACGTCAAAAAATAGAAGGTATGTTACAACGTTTATTTTTTTAAAGTTTTATAAGAGCATTTTAGATAGTCTTATGGTTTTAGAATAGATTAAGAAATACAAGTGAATAGGCAGTAAACTAGATTAAAGAACAGGAATTCAGTAGAAATGTCACATTATAGTCTAAAAATTAATAAATAACAACATGAATCAGAAAACTATCATAAAAAGGGGAAATGCATTATTTTAGATGAAATGCCTGTTTCCTGTAAAGAAAGACTAGAGGTTACCAGGACTAAAATGTATGCTTAAATCAAGCTTAAGGGGACACAAAAGCTGTGTACCAACTTTCAAAAGATTCTGCTGAAAAGGAGGACGCTTAATTACGAAAGAAAGGCCATATTTATGTACATTTATTGCCGGGTAATATAGCGGACCATGTGCTTGAATTATTGAAATCAGAAGGATTTATTCAGGATTTGATTCATAAGAAACTCAAGGAAATGTGATTGCTGAATTACCTGGTCATTGGAAATCATGGAAAAATATGGATTAGAAAATGTAAAATGAAAAAAAAACACCATATTTTAGGTTAAATGAAAGATATTAATAGGTTGTGGATGTCCTGCGTCCGGAAGACGAAGGCACGGAGAATTATGAAAAGTGATGCTTACTGTCATCTGTCCTGCCAGACCGAGTATTAAGCCGGCAGGTTGCTGTTCAAGTCATCAACGGGAACGTGCAGTAAGCTAAGCTTGATTCGGAAAGCTTTCTCAAAAAAATCGCGAATAAGCATAAGAAAATATTAATCAGGAAATGCAGAATGAAAAAAACAAAAAGGTAAAATGAAAGATATGAATAGGTTGGGTAGTCCCGCGTCCGGAAGACGAAGGCACGGAAAATTATGGAAAGTGATGCTTACTGTCATATGTCCTGCCAGACCGGAAGCTGCAGTAAGCTAAGCTTGATTCGGAAAGTTTCTCAAAAAAATCGCGAATAAGCATAAGAAAAATTGATATGAATCAGAAAATGCAGAATGAAAAAACAAAAAGGTAAAATGAAAGATATAAATAGGTTGGGTTGGGTTGGGTATGTCCCGCGTCCGGAAGACGAAGGCACGGAGAATTATGAAAAGTGATGCTTACAGTCATATGTCCTGCAAGACCCGAAGTTGCAGTAAGCTAAGCTTGATTCGGAAAGTTTCTCAGGAAGAAAAAGCGATCCGCAAGATCAGCTCGTCGCTCAGTGCGGACGGGTTGCATATTGTGATAGTTTCAACAGTAATTTATAACCTGAAAACAAAGCTACTAATAAAGGAAGTTTTGAAAATGTCAGTTAAGACATTTATTAAATAATAAAGCGTCTGTGATCTTTTTTACGACGTGCAAATATAACGAATCGCGCGTATGTGGAGGTGTCGCAAGCTTAATAAATGTCATGCGCAAAAGCATATATGCTGATATCAAAGCTGAAAGAGCAAGAGAGAGAGAGAGAGAGAGAGAGAGAGAGAGGTGGGGTCATTGTCATGATAACTCACCGAGAGATGTGAGAAGATGTCTAAGCTCAGCGCCGGAGATGAAACCCTGGCCTTCTCTGTCGAAGGTCTTGAAGGCCTCCATAAAGTCAGCGAAAGTTCCGGTGTCTTTTTCCTGCATCAGCTCTTTGTACAGTGGAATGAATTCTTCGAATTTGTAAGATTTCTCTCCTGCAAATTGACATAAATTGTAATTAATAGCTATCCGCGTGCGAGAACCCGCCTGATTTACAACCTCGGTACGTCGTATGCAATTTAAAACAGGATTTATCACTACTAAATTTGTGTATGAGTATGCAATGCTCACAGACACAACATACAAACGTGTCCTTTTTCATTCTATAGGCGTTACGTGATTACGTAAAGGTTAATTCAAACTGTGAAATCATTGGTGTTTCGTGGGGGTTAAGTCAGATTGATTTCTGTAGATGTACTTTTTCCTCCAACATTTCTAGTTGTTATGTCTTAGCAATGATGTATTTTATGTTTATTCTCTAAGCGTTATACCAATATAATACAATAAAAATGTATTCGTTTTCTCTTCATTTACACATATATTTTAGTTGTTTTCTAAACCGTCGCAATAGCAACCAATGTATCTAAATAAATACTAGTACTATTTATGTCAAATCCACTGATTTTTTTAACTTTTTTTCCAGTGATAAAAACTGTTCATGGAATGGAATTTTCTTAAATACGAGCATATATGTCTCCACAAATATTTTTTCTAAGCCGAGTCCAGTGATCTTTTATGACGTCATTACTCACCCATCTTCAAGGTACCACCGTGCTTGGCGACTGTGGCGCAGGTTGGGTTGCTGCCCAGACATCTGAGGAGGTCTCCCAGTTTAAAGGCATCCACCTCACCGTCACGACCATCCCAGAAATCGAAGAGGTCGAACACCTCACGGGCATCTGGAATAGGGGTGAACACAAACTTAACATACTTTTCACACTTACTGACATTCACTGTGACGCCAAAATGACGTGCATCGTCAATATGACGTTGATATCCAAAATGAAGATAGGAGACTAATTGACGTGTAAAAATACGAAACGAATTTTACTGTAAATATGGCAAACAAAAAGGAGATACCGTAATATTTACTTTTACCAATAAAACGAATGTAGACACAAAAGCGTGCCTTGTTAAAATGACACCATTAAATGATGTTTAACAAACTGACGTCTATTGACAAAATGGTGTCGAACGGTTTTAGGAAATTTTCCTGACCAGTGTGAAAGAACGGAAAATAAAGGTCTTAAAAATCATGGAAAATTATATGAAAATATGACCGTACTACGGTTCAGATGCCTTATTCATTTTTGATTTAAGGAACCTTTTATTGTTAATGATCAACATTTTGACAATTTTCATCGATGATACTTTCTCCTTTTCAATCAACATTTGCAGGAACTATATTAACCTTTCAACCTGTCACACTATTGGTGGATGTACTGCAGTCTAGGTAAGTCTGTGCCATTTGTATTTTAAGATAAGAAATACATGTACATGCATGTGGAAATCCAAATTTACTATGACAAGGAACGTCATCTTTGAGGACGGATGTTTCGATTTATGCATAGTTAAAAGACAGAGAGCAAGTTAATTTAATCAGGTTCCATGCAAACTATCACATGCCAGTCAAATAATTTCTTTTTTTTTTTTCAGATTCCCGTTCAGTATAGCACAAGATGTAGTGAACATGTAACACCTGTATGTACCGGTATGTAATAAGTATGCAAGTTTGTATTGCACTGCATTGTATTGTATGTATGCGTGTTCGTTTGTGCGTGAATTACGCATTTCATATTGTTAAATATGTGTATATGATTTTATATGACCATTTTCACAGCTTTACCTTTGCATTTATTTGTGTCTTCATAACTGTATCCGAAAATTAATATAAATAAAGAATTATATTCAATTTCATTTGCTACATTTAGCAAACAATCTCAAAGTAGACAAAGTTTCAGGAAGCCTCGGTATTTCAATAATGCACACCTGCAGACCTCAAATTACCCAACTGATTTTTCTTTATTTATCAAATCCATTAATAAAAAAAAAACTTAAACTGTTTTTCATCATTTTAATTAGTTCACAATATCTATTATTTGTATTCAGAATGTATGTAAAAACTTGTTAAGACTGCCCAATTGTATATCAAATGAACATAAACACTGATTAATAGTCAATCAAATAATGTAAAAAAAATTAAAATGAATGAATAAATAAATCTATAAATAAACACACTTTTCTAAGAGGAATCGGTGAAACAGGAGGTAACTTACATTAAGTATCATAAAATGCCATGTCATTGTCTAAACCTACTCATACAAGGACGAGAAATTCTATTACATATGCAGTGATACATAGGTGTAGTGATACACATGTGTAATTACCGGGACCTGCCAGTATGCCGGTACCCGAGCCTCATTATCACGTCACATTGCCAAAAATGGAAGCATGGCACTCAGTGGCAGAGTGCTCGCGTATCCTGTTACACTCGAACAGTCGTCTGCTACACCGCGCTCTGTAGGAATCACACAGGCACGTGCTCCTCATTAACTATGTTAGCCGTTACCATGGTAACGGCAGGTAAGAGAAATCCGGAGCAGAAAGATTTGCTTGGAGACGCTCATTCCTCGAAAGAGTTCATATCATTGAGTTAGTATCTATGCCATGAGCTAAAACATGTTAACAAAGTTGTGTAATAAGGGTAGATAAACGTTTTTATCGGCTGATAAGCTGATTATGACGAAATTCATAGCAATTTTTTGTTGTTGTTGTTATTTTTTTTCCTGTCAACATTTAGTTAAAAAATTTACACTTCTATTTGAAACATGTACTTGAAACAGTTTGAAAACATGCCATGAAACTATCAACAAAGACTTAACATAAAAAGCTTCACAATTGATATTTAAAATAGTCATGATTTTGACAAGTAAGCGACAGTTCCAACGTGATTTTCCACAATGACAGATCAGAACAAGACTTATTAATTACACGCAGAAGCTACGTTTGACGTGCAATAAAATCACCAATGCCTTCAAAAATGGTTTTGCAATGTCAGATAATAAAACTTAGATCAATTTAGAAGGAGCATATTCGCACAGTGAACGCAGTTGGAATTACTTGTGACATTCGTACCTTACTTTAGACAATGTACCGGTACATCAAACCACATATAAACCTAACCGTACACAGATGTTTCCGCCAACGCTTTGGATCGGGATTTTGGCCACGATATTACCATAGCAACCGTTTGGTAATGATTCCAACAAATGTCTTTCACACCTGGTTTCTCTAAACCGTTATGTGTAGAACGAAACTTGCATATAATGTGTACATACAGCTTGTATAATAGTATACATAGTATAAAAATGTACATATTAGAAAGAGTGAGAAAATGCCTCTGCATTAAAACTTCAATCTGTCTCACGTACCCCAGTTAAACCAGTTAAATCGCTTTATTTATTCATCCATGATGCAGTTTTTTAAGTTTAAAAAATGTCGAATCTACGGATTTTCATGGACTGTAAAAAGTTATGCAAGAAAGTTTTTTGTAATTTATTTTTTTTTCGATAAAGGCAGATGCCGAACATTACACAAACTACAACAAAAGTATATGTTAAAGCAAAAGGCGTTTGCGAATATTTAGGAAATACCCATCTCACCCACTCCCAGTTTACACTGAAGTCGTGTGACCCCTTTGCACTACGCTGTGATAACATGTTGTTGTGCAGTCCATATGAAAGTTCTACGTTTTCTGTTATGCATTCATCCGCGTGGGATTCATGGCGTATAAAATATTCAAGACGCGCCATAAACTACATTTAAATACTTGTGGAACCGAAAAAATGTCCTGCATAATGCATTTAGAATATATTACACCAAAATCGAATATGCAACACTTTCGATACATACGTATGCGCAAAAAAGCACAAAATGGCGAAAAATACCTGCTTTACTGAAGCAGCTTGCATTGTATGAGGAAACCAGTTTAGATCTGTACGCAAAGTTATGAACAAGATTCATGACTTGTACCCCAAGACAGCTTAAACTAACCAATGATTTGCTACGTAGTTTTCCTGGAGCACAGAACCCTTGGCATTTTTAGTTGTTTGGCGAATAATTCATATTTTGTAATTCATGATGCAGCTACATTTTCATTTTATTATAAGACAGAGCTCGTTTTGATTCTCTGCAATATGGCACGATAACTTTATCGTCTGCTACTTTCCCAGAAACATCAGGTGAAATGGATACCGAATACCTGCACGTGCTATATTTGAGCGCGTGCCAAATGCATTAGATTGTGTAGTCACGGAATCTTGTGTAATATGCTATTGACACTGCATCATGGGAAAAACAACAAAAATGTTTCCAAAAGAAAGTCGGTCGAAAAAGCTTTTTGTCCTTGTTTCCTTTTGCGCCATAACACACTTTCATCTTTCGACATCATGTACATCTAAGCATCTGCGCAGACGAAAAAGGAAATCGTTCTTGCATTGCTGTAATTTTCCATTAATCTTGACTCATTTATTATTTCAACATTCTTCCATTAATTTAGATCCATTCCGTAATTTGACATTAAACTCTATACTATACGTAACTCTAAAGATGAAGTCTGAGCTTTAACTTATTTCTTTCAACACTGAATCCCTATATAACATAAAAAAGGGGGATTTGTTAAGAGGTCATATTTGAAATCAATCGGAAAAAGAAACAAAACTCGGTAGAGGGTTATACTGAATGGGTGGGGTAAAGTTATAGATTGGGTACGGCCAAGGGGAAAACATATTAGGGAGATTAGAGGTGTTAGCGCGACGGAGGCTCTCTCTCTTACCTTCAATTTCGCTTTCTCCAAGACCGGCCTGCAACAATCATGAAGAAGTTTGACATTAATACACAGATATAGGGTAGAAAACTCGCCCATTTTGCCACCGGATCTCCAAAAATCTTTGAAAGCATTGATTTTGATGTCAAGATTGGCTCAAGCACGAAATGGTTACTTAAACCACAGAAAACGTTCCAGAAAATAAGGGGGTTCAACAGCAGCTAAAAGCAATCTCGTAAAATCGTAGCAAGGCTATTAACCTATAAGACCAGCAGTTTACTGGTTACTTTCTTTTCTTTCTCCAAGCTATAAACTTATCGTCAAGCGCATACAAAAATTTCTAACTACTTCCTACTAAAACAATACTTCAAACAACGAGACAAGTACAGTTTACATGTTACACGGTTAGGACGAATAAATCATGTTTATCTTGGTGAAACAGTGGCACATTTTTTTTATGAAGAATCTAACAGGAAATCTGACCTTTGATAAATATGCATGCATCATAATTTTTCGTCATACTTTTTTCCTAACGGAATTGATAATGTTTTTGAAGACTTGACAGAACAATATATAC
>CM037794.1:553851-573799 GCA_021229015.1 Solen grandis | reverse complement strand
AAAACCCCAAATTTCATCCGATTCGGTTGGTACCTGCAATATTTATCCCCTGGGCTTATCAAACGGTCTTATTCGTCTCTGAAAATGCCGAAATAATAAATATTAAGCGAAGGGGCAAAATATTCCCCCAAACCCCGGCAAAAACCAAAAATCACCTTGTCGGATTTTTAAATTTAGATTGAGGTTTCAAAACACACACGAAAAAGCGATAATCCCAGGCAAACTTCAAGAGAAACTTGGGCATTTCTTAAATTTTGACCAAAAGCCCTATTTTTACATGAAAAACCCCCCAAAAATGATACCGACCCCAAAACCCGGAAAAGCAAAAAACCCCACAATATTCCAAGATCAATAGGAATTGCTTGCTTTGATGGAGAATCGCGAAAAAAACGATCTGAAAAGGGGAAACTGCAAATGTTAAAAAGGAACACATAATAAAAGGCGGAGATCGTATAAAAAATTTTTTTTAAATAAGAGGGAGTAATCTTCTTTGAATAAGCTTTAACAATTGAATAGTTGGGGAAATCAACCCGCCAACCTAATCCTTTTAATATACACTTTTGGGGGACCTGTTCATTTGATAAAACCTCTTTCCTCTCCCCCCAAACCATAATGGGCGTTACCGAGGGAAAAGTTTACGCGGATAATTTTTAATTACGTTATAACTTCGATGTTAATTCCTTCAACTCTTAAAACCCGGGTCGATTTTAAAAAAATAAAGATAAATCGTAAAAATGTTTTTTTTTAAAGTTTAGATTTTTTTGTCAATATCGTCAAAATTTTAATAATCCCCTTTTTTCCCAAAAAAATTGTATGGAAAAATTCCCTTTTTTCGTGTTTTGATAAAAGAGATGTGACGAAAAATTTGAAACTTTTTTCCTAATAATTTCATTTTTTGAAATAGTTATTCTCGCATACGATAACCAACGAAGATTGTTTTAAATTTTTTATAAAATTTTTTGGGGTTGACATAGGGGTTTTTTCTAAGATTTTTTTTTGGGTGATCTGTCACATGTTGTGCATACGCCTAAAAAATTTTACAAATATTGCTCGCAAAAACCCACTTAGCGGTTATGTGTTTTTTTAGCAAATTCTTTAAATTTTTAACCTTTTTAAACTAAGCCGGCGAAAATTTAAAAAAAAATTTTTTTTTTTTTTTATTGCCGTTTTTATATTAAAGGGTTTTTTAAAAGATTTTCGTTATCGAATATGATTTTAAAAATCTTTTTTGGTTTTTTTTATAAGAATCTTCCGTAATAACAAAAATACCCCTTTTTCGATGATTTATCCTCGGTTTAATTAAAAATTTTTATCTTTTATTTCTCTTTTGCGATCGTTAAACTTTTAAACCCCTTTTAAACAGCCCCTTCAGAAAAATTATCCTTTTGTAAAAACCAAACTCTTTGGTTAAATCTAAAATCTTTATTCGTTAGAGCACCTACGGGGCAAATATCGATAACATTCATCGAATAATCGTTTTGAAGCTTTTTGCCCGGAAATGTCGTGATTACGGAGCGATCGGCTCTATGCTCGACGCCAAGTTCATTCGATTTCGTGATATCTCTAGTAAACCTTACGCATCTCGTACACATCACGCATCGTTCCTGATCTAAAATAACGTTTTTACCAAGATCGGTACGTTTCTTTCCGCGGGTTTTATCAACATCCATTCTAGAATCGTAAAATCCACTCTCCATATAATAATCTTGAAGTTTACATTCACCGGCTTGATCGCATATAGGGCAATCTATTGGATGGTTGATCAACTCTAGCTCTAAAATATTTCTCCTAATCCGCTCAATTTTTTCGCCCTCGGTTTTTACGACCATACCGTCTTTAAGCGGCGTGTCACATGCTATTTGCGGTCTTTTTGAACCCTCAATTTCCACCATACACATACGACAATTACCGTCTTTACCAAGTGCAGGATGATAACAAAAGTGAGGAATATTTATCGATTGTTCAAACAATAGATCGATAAGTAGACCCCCTTTGTTAACCTCTAGCTCTTTTTCGTTTATCGTTAATTTTATTTTTTTTGACATAACATATTCTCCAAACCGCTATATATGATTCTTTTTAATATAAACTTCAAATTCACTTCTAAACTTTTCAACCATACTACCGATAATATCTGCAACGGACGGTGCAAAAAGACATATAGTTTTACCGTTCATAGTATCACAAACGTCAATAACGGTATTTAGCGGCTTTGTATCTTCATATTCACCGTTTAATATCTTTGCCAAAATCTTATTAATCCAACCGGTTCCTTCCCTGCAAGGCGTAACATTGTCCGCATGACTCATGGTGGTAAAACTCAATTATATTTTTTGCAGCTTCTACGATAGATGTATCCTCGTCTATAATAATATGCCCGCCCGTACCGAGTATAGAGCCTATATCCCACATGGACTCATAGTCAAGTACGGCTTCATTTGCCTCTTGTGCCGTTAAAATAGGGCAAGATATGCCGCCCGGTATAACTGCTTTGAGCTTTTTACCGTCTTTCATGCCTCCGCCAATCTTATTAATAAAATCGATCATCTTATTGCCAAATGCCATTTCGTAAACACCGGGATTTTTAACCGGTCCGCTAAGAGCAAACAACATGCCGCCGGGAGATTTTTTCGTACCGTATTTCGTATACGCTTTATAACCGTTTTTAATAATATACGGAATCGTTGCAATCGTCTCGACATTATTTACCGTGGCCGGAGAATCAAAATACCGTTCACACTCTTTTTGGGGCGGTTTTAACCTAGGGTTTCCCCTTTTACCTTCAAGCGATTCGATTAAAGCAGATTTTTCACCGCAAATATAAGCACCTGCTCCCCTATGTATAGTAATATCTATCCTATAGTCGTATTTACCTAAAACTTTCTCGCCTATAACGTTTTTTTGATAAGCATCGTCGATAGCCTTTTGTACCCTATCGATCAAAAATTTATATTCACCTCTAATATAGATGTAAGTATCATGTGAATTGATACCGTAACATGAACAAATTATCCCTTCAATAAGCAGGTGGGGATCATATTCAAAAATTTGCCGATCTTTAAAAGTTCCCGGTTCGCTCTCGTCTCCGTTTACGATTAAGTACGGAATCCTAGGATCATTTTTGGGCATAAGGTGCCACTTGTCGCCGCAATAAAGGCCGCCCCCGCCTTTTCCTCTTAGTCTTGATTTAACAACTTCTTCTATCACGTCGTTTTGTGACATAGTAAAAAGTCTCTTTATAGAATCGTAACGTCCATGTGCCAAGGCTACATCGAGTCGGTGGGCATTTGGAATTTGGAAATTTTCACTTACTATTTTTACTAACATCCCTTACACCCTTCAATCAACTGTTCTAGTTTGGATCTATCGATATTTTCGTGATACTCACCGTTTACAGCCAACATCGGTGCACCGCCGCATGCACCCATACACTCAACCTCGCTGATTGTAAACATCATATCGTCGGTTGTCTCTCCGGGCTCAATTCCAAGAATCTCTTTAAGATCTTTTTTTACGTCTTTGCTTCCACAAAGCATGCACGGAAGGGTTTTGCACAACTCTATACGGTATTTACCTATCGGTTTTCTATTAAACATCGTATAAAACGTTACAACCTCATATACCCTTATCGGCGTAGTTTTTAGTCTATTAGCCACATATACCATAGCCTCTTGACTAATCCATCCTTCTTGCTCTTGCCCTAACCAAAGGGCAGGAAGCATCATAGAATCTATTTTTGGATAACGCTTTGATAATCTATGGAATTGCTCTTCGTTTTGAGGCGTATATTTAAATTGCATCATTATCTATCAAACTCTCCTGCTATAAAATTCATACTAGCCATAGTTACGATAGCATCTGCCAACATCCCGTTTTCAATAATTTTAGAAAATGCACTCAATGAATAAAAACACGGCGGCCTACATTTAACTTTATACGGTGTTCCGCTCCCGTCGCTAACGACATAAAATCCAAGTTCCCCGTTTGCTGCTTCGGTAGCGCCGTAAAACTCCCCTTTTGGAACCTTTACGCCTTCAAATACTAACTTAAACTGATTCATTAAATCTTCGATATTGTTGTAAACGCCATCTTTTTTCGGAAGATAGATAGATCTATTATCGATATGGATTTTTCCATATCCGGAATCATAACTAATGCTTGTCTAATTATCTTAATGCTCTCTCCCATCTCTTCAAATCTAATCATCATACGATCATAAATATCACCGTGAGAGCCGACGACTAAATCAAAATTAAATGCATCGTAATGATAGTACGGGGAACTTTTTCTTATATCATACTCAACTCCGGTAGCCCTTAGATTCGGTCCGGTGATACCGGCATTTAGAGCAAACTCCTTTGAAATAACGCCCACATCTTGCGTTCTATCTAAAAATATTTTATTGTGGGCAATGAGAGACAAAGCATCTTCGATCGCCTTTTCAACACTTATCAAAACATCTTTGAGGTCATCTTCAAATCCGTCGTAAAAATCATACTCTACGCCACCGATACGGGTGTAGGAGTTTGTTAACCTTGCTCCCGTTAATTTCGATAAAAGATCGTAAGCTTTATCTCTTGGGGCAAATATGTACCAAAAATTAGTAAGTCCGCCGAGATCGACACAGTTTGCGGCATTGCAGACGATATGATCGATGATCCTGCTAAGTTCACCGATGATCACTCGTATAAACTTTGCACGATCGGGTATATCTATCCCCATCATATCTTCGATTGTTTTACAAAAACCGATATTGTTCAATATAGCCGAGCAGTAGTTAAGCCTATCCGTGTACGGTACTATTTGATTATAAGTATGGTGCTCGCAACTTTTTTCAAACCCTCTATGTAGATACCCGATTTCAGTGACGGCACCGATAATAGTTTCACCTTCAAGTGCCAAAAAGTTACGGATTGTTCCATGACTTGCCGGGTGTGACGGACCGATATTAAGCAACATCACCTCTTCTTGATCTATCCCTTTTTTTTTTAATATCGGATCCATCTCATCCATCAAATCTTCAGTGTGGGTACAGATTTGCCTATCATCAATTTTATAATCTTTTCTTAACGGATGCCCATCAAATTGATGATGGTTGAGGATTCTCTTTAGGTTGTCGTGACCTTTAAAAATGATTCCGTATTGATCAAAAGTCTCCCTTTCGGCCCAATTTGCACTATAATAAAGATCTATTAAAGAGGGTACCTCTTCATTCTCATCGACAAAAATTTTTACGATAACCTCTCTTGTGTATGAGCTATCCCTTAAAATATATACGACACCGAACCTTTTATCGATGTAATCGGGGTGGCTTAAATAGTCTATAGCCGTAATATCCAATAAAATAATAAAATTTTCTTTTGTTTTGAGATCGTCTATTGTTTGAACTAGCCTATCTTTATCCGTCGTTACGACTCTATTTTTCATCCAAAAACCCTTTGTGTTTTACAACCCTATCTTTTATGATAGATTCGGCTTTTGATCTCTTTTGTATTCTCATCAATGCATCAAAAAATGCTTCCGGTCTAGGCGGACAACCTGCAATATACTCATCTACCGGTATAATTTGATCTATACCTTGAACCGTCGTATAATTATCGTAAAACCCGCCGCTACATGCACAAGCACCATAAAATATACCCATTGGGTTTCCGGTTTTGATCGTAGATCTTTTTTAAAATAGGTGCTTGTTTATAACTGATTGTTCCGGCTACTACCAGCAAATCCGCTTGTCTAGGAGAAAATCTAACGACTTCTGCACCAAAACGTGCAATATCGTATTTTGAAGCTGCTATAGACATAAACTCTATTCCGCAACAAGCCGTTCCAAATACCATAGGCCACATCGAATACGACCTAGCCCAGTTAACGGCACTATCCAATTTCGTAGTTAAAATTGAATCACCCAAATTAGACTCAAATCCTAATCCCACGATAAAGCCTTTTTCTTGTAGATATAGATTAATCCGGCAAACAAGAGAGCCATAAACGTAAACATTTCCCATAAACCGAAATAGCCAAGTTTTAAAACATTAACTGCCCACGGAAACATAAAAATTATCTCCACGTCAAAGATAACAAACAAAATAGCTACCAGATAAAATTTTACGCTAAATTTTATTTTTGTGCCGCCGATAGGGTTTGATACGCCGCTTTCATATACAAGATTTTTATTTATTCCGTCTTGTCTATTAGGACCTAAAAACCTTGTCAGCAAAAAAATAGCGATTAAACCGATACCGACAAGAAGAAACAAAACGGAAGAGAATATTAATTCGATAGACATAATAACTCCGATACGTTAAAACATTTAAACAGATAGGGGAATTATAATAGGTTATTGTAGCATCAAAATAGGGTTAAAAAAACGGGTACTTAAATCATTACTCTTAATTTTAAACTTTTATCCGCTCCGGTACGCATATTTTTTGTACTATAAAATATTATTTTTAAAAGTTAGATCCGACGCGAAAATATTTAGATTTAATGTGTACGACTTCTTTTTGGCGGTGCTTTTAGTATTATTTTGGTTTTTCAATTAAGTCTTAATTACGGATCTAAATGTGCATCAAGTAGTTATGCTTTGAAAAATCAATTGCATGAAAAGTGTTTCTATAAAATAAGGAGTTTTTAAAAAAGGCCGGTGACCCCACGGAGAGGGTCACACCCATCTTAAAACACCCATAAATAAGGCTCTTAATTGAGTATCAAAGAGTTTGTGTACAAGATTTGTGCCTAAATTTTATGAAAATATCGTACACTTTTTTTCTATCTCTAGTTAAATAAATTTAGCCAAATAATACTCAGTAATCTGTATGCGATGATGATTGATTTCTTTGCTCACAAATCGACAAGCTTCAATATAAGACAATCCTTCTTCTCTTTTTTCTTCGTAAAGCTCTTTTATGTAAAATGCCCGTATATCACGTGAAGCCATATCGTACTTCCGTAAATACCTGCAATAAGTGCTTTGATGCGGTAGCTTTACATCTTGAGTTTTAAGTTTTAAAAGCATTAGCTATAATTATAGAGAGATGATTTTTGCATTGTATATCTGTCCGCCTTTATCTTTTACGGAATGTAGTTTTAAACCATCAAGATGCCTTTCTAAGTCATTGATAACTGCATAATCTTCTGATACTCTATACCCTGTCTCGTACCGCACTTGTGCTATGACACTAAGTGGGGAGTTTAACTCATTGATTACATCTGTGGGATGAAACGAAGTCATTATAAGTTTTGGTTCTCCAAATGTTTCGCCTCGCTCAATCGCATCTTCTTTATAGGATGCAACAATCTCATTAAAAAATTCTCTATCTAAATTAATATCTATGTTACTTTGTTGAAGTCTTTGAACAAGTCCATACCACCCGCGGATATAGTCCTCTTGTGCTGAAAAAGAAGAGATACCCTCCAATCTCTGTTCTAGAAAAGAACTCATATTTTCTTCTGTCATTAAAATATCGAGTTTTCCCTCTAATTCTTGCTCTTCTGCAAACTCTTTGAAGTCTTTGAAATAACTATCTCGTTTTGTTCTCGTTGCGTCCGAATGAGTTTTATTGGAGTTCGTGCCGTTTCTTTTCTCTTTAAAAGCTACAAGACGAAAGTTTGCATCTTTTGCCTGTTTTTCAAATGAACCTCCTTTTAGATTAGCCATTGTTACGCCTCCATTCCTGTAATGATTTTATATATCTTTTTATAGTTGAAAGTGATGGTGCATCTTTTTTGAGTTTAAGATGTTTGTGTATTTTGTGCATACATTGTTATAAGCTATATTATAAACTTCACGAAAAAAAGAAAAAAGTGATCTCATTTGTATTGCTTCGCCGTCTCTTTTGTAAAATAATTTCGTGTACTTTTTAAAAGAATTTTTTTGTGAAATGTGAAACGAGCCAAAAAAGAGCCATCTACTATGCAAAAGAGACGGCGAAGCCCGAGTTTTGAAAAACCTGAACCAAGCATTCCATTTACGGGCATTGGCTTGGATCAAAAGTGGGTCAATTTTGGTTTTTATATGTATTCGGTTTTTCTTTTTAGAAATATTGCAAATTTTTAAGATTCCAATTTTTTAGTGTTTGGTTGAAGTTAATAACATTGTGAAACACGTGAGTCATTTTTTCAACATTTGACACATCCCAATTAGATATATTGTGATTAAAATCAAACGAATATTCAAATAAACCGGACTTATCTGTTATTCTGGACACATCTGTGTTTGATACATCTTCATTATTTTGTATCATATTTCGTAGTTTTTCTTTAGTGACTATCTGTTTTTTATTTTTTCAATTAAATCACTTCAGCATTTTCTATGGTGTAATAGCAGAAATCTAATTAATTTAATTGCTATATAGTTGTAATTAACATCAAGATAAAATCTATATGAGTATTTATGAAGAAATCAAAGAAGTATGCCGGGATCTAAGAATAGGTGAAACATTAACAGATAGTAAAATTAAGCGACTAGTATCGCATAAATTTGGGAGGAAAGAGGGCAGTATAATATCTTCTGATTACTGCTACAATAGAATTAATAAGAGAGTAGTAGGTTTTAAAAAATAGATAGAACTAATAAGGAAGTGGTTTTTACTAAACGCTTATTTAAATATCTATTCAGAAATGAATATAAATATCTTGGAGAAAATTTTAACTATACAGGCGAAATATTTTGGAAAAAAGAGGCAGTGAAGAAAGGGTTGTCGGTAGATGGGACAATGGTTCATGTAAATTTTTCGATGAAGAAATTTTACAGAATACTTTTAGAATAAGTTCTTGATGTTTCATCTTTATGAGGTTCGTACCCCATGATTCTATTCATTAAATCTTTTGGTAGTTTGTATTTGATAGTATTTTTAAACAGTTGATCTCCAACAGTATGGCGGAAGCTATGAAAAACCCGTGTAGGGTCTTTTGAAGTATGAGTTCTAAAATAACCCACAAAAACTCTATTGTAGTCTGTGTTGTATCTTTTTTGTGTAATGTAGAGTTTAGAGTTAAAAAGTTTCTCTTGATTCGCATCGCTAAGCGTGGTTCTTTTTGGCGTCTCACTCTTCTTGTTTTTTGTCTCTTTGATTAAAAAAGCTTCTGCATAGTTTGTATTGATGTAGCCATATCTTCCATCCATTGCAATATCAAACATCTGTTTAATGGCAGACTGGTTATGTAAAGCATCCACAAATACTCTAAAATCTTCTCGTGTAAAGCTTGATATGTCCCTGTTTTATGCATTTTCGATCACATATATGAAATCGTTGTAAGAAAATTGATAGTTTCTCCAAGTGCTCCGGGCAATATTTTCTACAGACTATTGTTGTTTCTCTTTAATGAATATTCTATAGAGTTTTTTGAGCGCAATAGTCTCTTTTTAAGTTTGCGGTGTATTTGATTGGGTAGGGCGATCATTAATGAAATCTTTTTTTGGATCTATTATATTATATTTATAAGCTTATCAAACACATCTAAATTCTCTAAGAGCTTCTTTTTCTCTTTGAAACTAAGAGCTTCCGCTTTAGCCTGCAAAGCCTCTTCTATCTCTTTCATATGACTCTTCATCATCTTTAAAAGTAAATCCCTGTGAGACAGTATGTTTTTTCCTACTGTTATTTGAGTAGCAAAGCACGGCATTGATATATTGTTCTGTTTTCTCATCCTTGTTTATAGTATCTGTTTGTAACATAGTAATTAACTCCTCGAATATGCAATTGAGTTCTTTGGCATACATGTTACTACGAAAATGAGATATTTTTCCAAACTAATCCTCAATTCGGACTTTCCATTAAAATAATGTGAGAGAGCTTGTGGAATTCTTCTTCGAAAGTAGAGAGATTTGTTGATTTGCATTATGTAATTGCCCATAGAGTGACCCCGATGTGCATCAAAAATGTGTACACAAATGCAATGTGCTCAATTAAATGTTTGTAAAAGTACCTGTTTTAAGAAGTTTAAAAGAATCAGTGGTGACCCCACGGAGACTCGAACTCCGGTAACCAGGATGAAAACCTGGGATCCTAACCGCTAGACGATGGGGCCAAACGTGGTGTCCCGTGTTGGATTCGAACCAACGGCCACCTCATTAAAAGTGAGATGCTCTACCGACTGAGCTAACGAGACACGCTTATTTAAGTGCGCGGAATTATAATCAAAGAATTCTATTTTGTCAATGTTGAATTAAGGTAGCGAAAAAATTTTACCGGACCGAAAATTGTAAATCGTAACACTATTTTATACGGCCGATATTTATAAAACGACAGGCACGAAGCATCGGTTAAAAACATTAGTTTAAATAACTAAGGAGATATATCTAACATACAGGCAAAAGTATGCTATTTATCGATTTGATCATTGATGTAACGAAACGTTTTGATATTAAACCCGTGTCGTCGTTAAATTTTTGTTAGTTTAGGATTTATCGTCGGTTAGGTTTATGGTCTTACAATTTCATCAGTGACCTTGAGAATGATTTTGAGTCTTTTTAAGAACCGTAGTCGATTCATTGCAAACTTCATTCATGCCTAAGCTTTTTCAAGGTCATTTTTCTCTCCTTTCGATGCAATCTACGTCCTAAAAGTTTATAGTAACGTTTTAAGCATTCTTTACGTTTCCCGTGGTAAAATTCGTGCAACAAAATGTTGTCGGTATGAACTTAAGGAGACTAATGATAGATAGAATTAAAGAGTTGAGAGACGAAGTCCATAAAGCGGTTGTCGGTCAAGAGAAGATGATTGACGGTCTTTTGATAGGGCTTATTAGTCAAGGGCATATCTTAATCGAGGGGGTACCCGGTTTAGCAAAGACGACAACGGTCAATGCTTTGGCTAAAGCCTTGGGGCTTGCGTTTAAGCGAGCCCAGTTTACGCCTGACCTACTCCCAAGCGATATTTTAGGAGTAGAGATTTACGATCCTAAAAATAGCAGTTTTAAAATTAAGCACGGTCCGGTATTTACCAATCTTTTGCTTGTCGATGAGATTAATCGTGCGCCTGCAAAAGTACAATCGGCGCTTTTAGAGGTGATGCAAGAGCAACAAGTCACTATCGCAGAAGAGAGTTTTATGCTTGAGCCGCCCTTTTTTGTTATGGCAACGCAAAACCCGGTGGAGCAAGAGGGAGTTTATCGGCTTCCCGAAGCGCAACTAGATCGTTTCATGATGAAATTGATTGTCGATTATAATACAAAAGAAGAAGAGCTTGAGATTGCCCGTCGTATTGCTAAGGGTAGCAGTCAAGCAATTCAAAAAATAATGAATAAGAGTGATTTGGCAGAGATAAAAAAAACGGTAGCAAAAGTGCATATGGATGAGGAGGTTGAACGTTATATCGTAGATCTCGTTGAAGCGACGCGCACCCCGGGAGCATACGGCATTAGCGATCTAAGCGATCAGATCTATTTCGGTGCTAGTCCTAGGGCTACTATCGATATGTTTAAAGCTTCCCGTGCACAGGCATTTTTGCGGGAGAAAGATTTTGTTAGTCCGGTCGATATCGCTTACATAGCTAAAGAGATAATGCGTCATCGCATCGTATTAAGCTATGAGGCCGAGGCCAAAGGCGTCACTACCGACGACATTATTATGCAAGTTCTTAAGGCGGTACCTATTCCGTGAACGGAACGTTTAATCACGTAATAATACGTGCTAAACGACAAGTGTTTAGCGAGCGCGTCGGAAATAATCCGTCGATGTTGCACGGCGAAGGGTATGATTTTACGGAACTTCGCGAATATATTAACGGCGATGATATTAAAAAGATCGACTGGAATATTACGGCTAAGATGCAAAAGCCCTACGTTAAAGTGTTTCGTGAAGAGCGTGAACTGCACGTAAGTGCGGCAATCATGCTAAACGGAAGCGTCTATTTCGGTTCTAAGCGCCTTAAACAAGAGGCAATGGCGGAAGTGTTGGCAGTATTGGCATTTTCAACGCTTAAAAACGGAGACCTTTTTAGTAGTTATCTTTTTGCCGATAAGCTATACTCTTATCAAAAGCCTACTAAGCGCCTTTTTGCGCTAAAAAAAGCGGTAGATGACGTTTTATCGTTTGATCCCGTCGGAAAGACGGCCGATTACGAGACTATGGGTAACATTTTATTAAAGCGAATACGCAAAAAATCGTTAATCGTACTCATCGGGGATTTTTTTGAACTACCTAATTTTAAAGTACCGGCGAAAAAACATGAAGTAGTAGCAGTAATCGTACGCGATCGCTTAGAAGAAAATCCGCCGTCATTTGGATTTGCCCATCTTAAAGATCCTGAAAACGGCGCGCAATTAATCGGAGATTTTAGTGCCAAAAAAGTCGAAAGATATGCTCTACGGGTTCAAGCCCACGACCACGCTTTGTATGATCGTTTTAGAAAAGACGGTATTCGTTTTACGAAAATTTATACTCACGAAATGCCCTATGTTAAATTGATACGTCTATTTGGAGGACGGGCGTGAACGGATTGCAACTGCACGACATTAAGCCGCTAGTAGAGGTTTTGGATTACTCTTTTTATCTCTTTCTTGCCGTCGTGTTTACGATAACTATGACCCTTTTTGCGCTCCTTTTTTTTCTTTATAGATTTATTAAATATCGCCGTGGAGAAGATAGAGGTAAACGTTACCGCGAAATTTTACAAAACGTTAATTTTTCGGATCCGAAAGGGAGTTTTACTTCGGTTGGGCTATTTTATTAGCGAAGATAAGAGCAACGAACTTTACTATACGCTTGTTAAACGCTTACAAGCGTATAAGTATCGTAAAAAGGTTTCTCGCATTGATGAGACGACTAAAGGGTATTATGCGAACTTTATTGATAGTATAGAGCAGATATAATGGCACTAGAGTACCCTTACGTCCTTCTTTTTTTGCTTCTATTTATACTTTGTCGGCTCAAATGCAACATGCGTAGCGAATCGCTTTTTTTCCCGCATTTAAAGGTTCTTGGTAAATCGGCAAACAGTAGTGCACATCTTGTCGAACTACTAAAATGGATAGGAATTATAATGCTTTTGTTAGCATTAGCTTCTCCTTACCGTAGTCAAAAATTAGAGCTCGATCCGATACACGGGTATGATATCGTGATGCTTTTAGATACCAGCTTTTCTATGAGAGCAGTCGGATTTGACGCCCAAGACGGCAGATTAAATCGTTTTGACGTAGTCAAATCGGCTGTAAAAAAATTTGCTAAACATCGTATTAACGACAATATCGGATTAATCGTCTTTGCCGATTATGCTTTTATTGCCGCACCTTTAACGATGGATAAGAGTATTCTTTCACAACTTATCGATAGGCTTTATATCGGCATTGCAGGGCGCACAACGGCCATTTTTGACGCCGTGGCGCAAAGTGCGACGCTCTTTAAGCACTCCAAAGCTAAAAATAAAATTGCCATTTTATTGACCGACGGTGGTAATACTGCAGGAAAAGTCCCTTACGACGTAGCAATGAAATTGATTAAGCGCGAGGGAATTAAGCTTTATACCGTCGGGATCGGCCGCAAAGGAGAGTATAACGATATTTTGCTACGCCAAATGGCACAACTTGGCGGCGGAGAGTTTTTTAGTGCAAATATCTCAAATCAGCTTGAAAAGATCTATGCTAAAATAGACGCACTGGAAAGTAGCAAGATAACGCCCAAAGGTTTTGAGCATAAACGCTACTATTTCCATATTCCGCTCTTTATTTCCTTTTTTGCTATGTTGTGGTTTGTTACGCTCTATAATCGAAAGAGGATTTTATGAGCTTTAAGTACCCTTGGATCTTTGTTATTTTAACTATTTTACTTATTTGGCTTTTTTACCTTTTTATGAGCCGTAAGAGTAAGCGTGAAAAACTTTTTGACAGTAACGTATATGAAAAACTAACGTCACGAAGCGGAGCAATGAGCCAAAATAGTCGCAATGCCCTCTTTGGGCTCTTCTTTTTACTATTGGTTATTGCATTGGCGCGTCCGATTATCGACGAAGGCAACGTTGAGGTGAAAATGAAAGCACGCGATATCGTGCTTGCTATAGATATTTCACAATCGATGTTGGCAGCCGATCGTTACCCTAATCGTTTAGAGTGGGCAAAACGCAAAGCAATAGAGTTTATCGCGCAATCTAAACATAGCCGTATCGGTGTCGTGGCATTTGCTAAAGCAAGCTACGTAGTCGTCCCTCTTAGTTTCGATAAAGATGCTATTAGTTTTTTGCTTAGCAACTTGAGTACCAAAGGCATTACCGAGCAAGGAACCGATATAGAGCAAATGCTAGTCTCTGCCGACGCTATGTTGCAAAAGAGTCGTATTAAAACCGTCGTGCTCTTTAGCGACGGAGGAGACAAGGACGATTTTAGTAAGCTTTCAGAGTTTATAAAAGAGCATAAAATTACGCTTTACGTAATTGCCGTAGGCTCTAACAAAGGGGCTCCTGTTTTGCTAGAAGATAAAACTTTTTTAAAGATCGACGATACGATTGCCGTTAGCCGTCTTAATAGCGCCATTAAAGATCCGGCCTTGCTTAGCGGAGGAGCTTACGTGCAAAGCACGGTAGGCAATAGCGATATTAAAGGTATTATCGAGACGATAGAAAATAGAGCAAAAGCAGCAACCGCTAAATCTAAAATCGTTAAAAAAACGACGGAACTTTTTTACTATCCGTTGGCGTCGGCTCTGTTAGTACTGTTATTTGCGCTTTCGTCGTTGCCCAAACGTATCGTAACGTTTATCGTGTTTTTATGGCTACCAAGTTACGAACTTCACGCAAGATTACTCGATTTTAAAGATCTTAAAGAGGCAAAAGAGGCATACGGAAAAGAAGAGTACCGAAAGAGTCAAAAACTTTATCAACGATACGCTACCAAACGCCAAAATCCCGAGGCTTACTATAATGCGGGTAATGCCTATTATCGACAAGGGCGTTTTAGCAAAGCCGCCGCCGCCTATGAAAAAGTCGGCGGCAATAACATAGATCTTAAAGCAAAATCACTACATAATCTAGGTAATAGTTTAGCAAACCGACAAAAAATTGACGAAGCCATAGCTGCTTACAAGAAGGCATTGGCGCTAAAAGAGGATAAGCAGACTAGAGAGAATATGCAAATGCTTCAAAAGATGAAGCAACAAAAGCAAAAACAAAAAGATACTAAACAAAATCGATCGCAACAATCGGATAAAAGAGAGGCAAAGAAGAGTCGTAACGAGAATAATATGCAACGACAACGACAAAACAACGTCAAAAAGAGTTCCCAATCCTCCCAAAACTCAGAGCAGCAAAAGAGGCCAAAAGAGAATCAAAAGACTAAAGCAGTCGAATCGCCAAAAGAGCGTGGACAAAAAGAGCAAAAAGAGAGGATACGCAAAGAGAAAATAATGAGCGAGACCGAAACTAAAAAGTGGATGGAATATTTAAATAATCTTCCGATTGAGACAAAGATATACGAGATTAACGGTAGCAAATCAAAGGAGCAATCATATGCTAAACCTTGGTAAGTGCTTAATGTCGTGGCTTATGTGCACAAGCGTTGTATGGGCACAAGTAAGCGCTACCGTAAATACTAAAGAGGTTACGCAAGGAGATCAAATACGGCTGACCATTACTGCTTTTGGCGGTAAACTGCAGATGCCTACGTTAACTACCGTTGGACCTTACGCCGTTGAGGAGAGACCGATGCGTAGCACCTCAATAAGCGGGATCAACGGCGTATTCTCCACAAAAGAGTCGATAAGCTATACGTTTACTCCGACACAAAGCTTTACTATTCCTTCTATTGCTGTTATAGTCGACGGCAAAAAAGAGACTACGCAGCCTATAAAAATCACCGTAAAACAACCAAGCGCCGGCGATCGGTTAGATTATTATATAAAACTTGAAACATCTAAAACAGATCTTTACGTAGGCGAACCTTTTATCGTCACAATGCGTTACTTTGAGCATGAACGAGCCGATATCGTATCGAGACAATATTTTGCACCCGGTCGTGAAAATATGTGGATTAAAAAACAGTCTACGGCAGATAAATATAAACGCCCGCCCTACAATATTACCGAACTTCAATATATTTATGCCGCACAAAAACCGGGCCAATTAACCCTAAGTCCGAGTAAAATGGAGTTAGGATTGCGTTATTACGGTCGTGATGCATGGGGGTTTCCTTCGCTTTTGGCGCGCCGGAAGAATATCTTTTCTAAAGCATTAACTCTTGAATGTTAAACCGCTGCCTAGCGGTATTACGCTTGTAGGTGATTTTACGTTAGAGACGCTAGTCGATAAAACGGAAATTAAGGCAAACGAGGCAGTCAACGTTACCGTTAAAGTGATTGCAAACGGCAATGTCGAAGATGTTACTGCTTTTGAGTTACGTACAGAAGGGGTGATGCAGTATAACGAAAAGCCGACGATAATCCATGCAATAAAGAGTGACGGAAGCTACAACGGAGTATTTGAGCAAAAAAGTGCGCTTATCGGGGCTAAAAGTTTTACTATTCCTGCTCTTACGTTGCGCTATTTTGATAAGAGATCCAAACAGATCAAAACAGTAAGTAGCGATCCGATTGCTATACGGGTTACAGATACTATAAACGCACCGCCGTCTAATGCAATTATTCAAAAACAGCTTCTGACGATAAAAAAGAAACAAGCTCCAAACGACAATCTTATCGGTACATCGGAATGGATAGAGAGAGTGCCGTTATTGCTTATAGGTATGTTGATTGGATGGATCTTTTCCGTGTTTCCTTTTAAGCGCCTGCTTAAAAGTGCTTACAAAAGCAACGTTGCAAGTGCCGATAAAGAGATACTTACTTTGCTGTTACAACATGTCGGTAGTTCTAAAGAGCTTAAAGTCGCAGCAGAGCAATTAGCCGAAAATATGTACGATGTACGAAGGCAAAACCAATCCTATCGATAAAAGAGCACTTCAAAAGAGGATAAAAGATCTGCAAGAATATCAAAATTAATCGAGAATATTATGTAATTTTTTAGCGTTATCTATAGTGGCGTGCAGTGCTTGCCAGTTACTATCGGCAAGCTCTTGTTTGAACATTTTGAGTTGTCTCTCAAAGAGCTCAATCGCCTCTAAAACGTTGGTACGATTCTGTCGAAAGACGTCTTCCCACATATTAGGCGAGCTTCTTGCAAGGCGACTCATATCTTTAAACCCTCCTGCTGCTAACGCGAGAATACTCTTTTTATCTTCTTGCGCCATAACGATATTAGATAACGTAAAACTAATAGCATGGGGTAAATGACTAATAAATGCGGCATGACGATCATGCTCTTTGGCTTCCATGTAAATCAAGCGCATTTGCATCTGTTTGAATAGTCGATTGGCAATATCGGATTGATGTTTTCCGCTCATATTCAAATCACACAAAACGACTACTTTATCTTTGTAAAGATTATCTATAGCGGCACTTGGACCGAATTTTTCCGTTCCGGCCATTGGATGGGCGGCAATAACATTATGTCGAATGCTCTTAGGAATAGCGCCGATAATTTCTGCTTTCGTGCTTCCTAAATCGATAACGGTCGTATGCGAAGGAATATCTTGCAACCTCTTAAGAGTGCTAATAATACCGTTAACCGGAACGGCTAAAATAATAATATCACACTTTTTTAACTCGTTAAAACTAACAATTTTTTCAATAAAAGAGCGTTGCAACGCCTCGTTTGCATGTGCTTGATTATGGTCAAAACCGACCACTTTGCTTATCATCGGCAAGGTTTGCAACGTTAGGCCTATTGATCCGCCCATGAGCCCTAAGCCGACAATACCTACAACCATTGCGCCTGCCTTTTTTTAAAGACGTATTATAGCTACTTCCGTTCCTTTTAATCAATATTAATTCTAAAGATGATAAACTGCCCGTATTTTCTTCATATATAATAAGGGCGCAGTCGATGCATAGATGGGTTTTTTTACTATTTTTTATGTTTGTCGTGCTACAAGCACGGACTATCGAAGAGATTCGTTTTAACGGATTAATTCATCTTGCTCCCCAAACGGCTATAGAGATGCTTGAATTTTCTCAAGGCGATAATATCGATGCCGAAAAAATCAATAAAGCGATTAACCGTTTTTATCGTCAGGGCTACTTTGAAGATATTTGGGTAACGGAAGAACAAGGAGTAGTAACGTTTTATTTCAAAGAGAAGCCGATAATTTCTAAAATTAGCGTTACCGGCAACGAGTTTGCCGAAGAAGAGGAGCAAGATGCCGTACTGCATTTAAAACGAGGTACTATTTATGACGAAAAAAAGATAGAGACGGCAAAAAAGCGTATTATTGATCATATTGCGCAAAAAGGAAAAATCGATACGATTGTCGAAACAGAGATCAAAAATCTCGCCAACGGTAGCGTAGAGGTTACTTTTGTCGTTAACAAGGGTGCCGATATTATTATTACCGATCTTAGTTTTAAAGGAAGGAAAGCATTTAAAAAAAGCGATCTTGAAGCTGCTCTTGCTAATCGTGAAAAGGAGTTTATGGGATGGCTATGGGGACGCAACGACGGAGAGATGAAATTGGCCGAACTTGAGCGCGATCCTATGCGCATTCAAAATTTTTATCTGCAAAACGGCTATCTTGACATATTTGTCGATAAACCGTTCGTGCGTGTCGATTTTACCGACTACACGGCAAAGGTACAGTACGATATTAACGAGGGGTTGTCTTATAAAATTTCGGATATTCGAATTAATCAAACAAAAGAGGTTATTTCCGAGCATAAGTTAACGAAAAACTTAAAACTTAAAATAGGAGAGACTTTTGACGTTGGAAAGTTTCGTCAAGATCAAGATCGTATTAAAAACATAATGGCCGATCTCGGATATGCCTATGTTCAAGTACGCCCGGATCTAAAAAAAGATAAAGAAAAAGGTACGGTGAGTCTACGTTTTACGGTTATTCCGGGAGAGAGAGTCCATATTCGTAACGTTCTTATAGGCGGCAATACGCGTACGCTTGATCGTGTCGTGAGACGATCAATTTATCTTACGCCGGGAAAGCTTTATAGCTTAACGGATTTAACCGATTCAAGAAACGAGCTACAGCGTACCGGATATTTTGAGAACACGACAATCGAAGAGAAGCGTGTTAGCAGCAATGAAATTGATTTAGTCGTTAAGGTAACCGAAGCACCGACCGGGAGTATATCTATCGGAGGCGGATACGGTAGTTACGAAGGAGTGCTTATTACGGCAAGTATGAAAGATATTAACCTTTTTGGTAGCGGTCTTTCCGGATCTTTGGTGGTCGATAATTCCGGCGTTAACAAGCGGTATAGCATAACGTTAACCAATCCGCGCTTAAACGATAGCGTTTATAGTTTAAGCGGAACTATCTTTAGAAGTGATTTTAAGTATATCGACTACACCGTTGAGCAGTTGGGCGGATCGGTTACGGTCGGTCGTAAATTTACCCGTTTTTTAAGCGGATCGATAGGCGTCGGGTATATTCAAAACGATTTGAGCGACGTTAACATGACTGCTAATCCGGACTCTATCTTTTATAGAGATTCATATGAGAAGAGTTATGCAACGGTAGGCATGCGCTATGATAATACCGACGATTATTACGTACCGCGTCGAGGCATTATCGTTGGTCAGACGTTTGAATATGCCGGAATCGGCGGGACGGTAGAAGATGTTAAAAGTATCTCTTCTTTTTCGGTGTATCAAGGATTGGAAGATGCAATAAATTACGATTTAATTTTGCGCTATAAGGCACGATTGGGGGTCTTGATAAGTCACGGATTCGTTCCTGCAAATGAGCGTTTTTATATGGGAGGCGTACGATCGGTGCGCGGATTTGAATCTTATTCGCTTTCTCCTCGCGATGTTGACGGATATCGAATCGGGGGCGATAATCTTTTTGTCAACTCGCTCGAGCTTAGTATTCCGATGTTGTCGCAATCTAAACTGCGCGGTGCATTTTTTTATGACTACGGCATGATTGGCGCAGACGATTTTAGCGAAATTCTCAT
>CM037794.1:533441-553751 GCA_021229015.1 Solen grandis | reverse complement strand
TGCAATATTTCTCATCTCACAATGATTGATACTGTCGATAGAACATCCAACAAACACAAATTATTAGATGCAATATTCATTATTCTTTATACGCAGATGTTATTGTGTCAACTGTCACTTAAGGCATATATTGTCTATGGGGTATATATATATTATAATATACGAAATTATATATTAAAAAACCCACTATTTTTGCCCAATTACTGGTATAACTGCCTATGAGGTATATATTTAATGATAAATATACGCCCCACAATTAAAATATAGACCACATTACCTGGTTTCAAATCGAAACCACATAACTCGGTTTTATACGGGAACCTCATAATTGAACCCTTCCCTGTATATATATATATATATATATATATATATAGTTTTGGCCTGGCCTTCTATATTAACCCATCGCGTGTCTTTATAAGACTCTCAGGAAGATGTCACCGGTGGCCGAGGAAAGTCAGTATGTATCGGCCAAGCAAGTGAGGAACAGAATGAAGAACAGGTGTCCAAATATACTGCCAGGTGGGTTACCTTCGATACCCCTACCAGAATATGGAATTATTTATTATACAATCTTTAGTCATTGTCCTTTGTTTTATGAAAGTTTTTACAATCAATTTTTAAATAAATCACTTAAAACATTGACATTTTGAATACATAGACACATGATCCTATTTTCGTAAGGAAATATGACCAAATGTCTACTTTTTATATCTTGAGATTTAACCATTTTAAATCCATAATACTAAACAAAATTAAATTGAAACAAAAACTATCTTTAAAACTAGAGTCGGCGTTGATAAGGATGAAAGTAATGAAGAAGTAGAACTATTATATTAATATAAAGCGTCCCCTAGAGTCGTTAATCTTTATTCAGACGGAATAAAATGATAAATTGCTGACCCTGATAAACATGCTCGGAAAAAGTACACACAACATCAAAATCAAGCTGATTTAATAAATAATATTAGGTAAGAGTTGATATTTAGATTTATCAAAATATTATCTTGAGATTTTACTTTTTAAGATATATTTCTCCTCTGTTGAACAGTTGCTGAATATATGCCTGCACTGGGGAGTCAAACCAGCAGGTCAAATCAGGAGTACATCAATGCTGTTTATCTTCCGGTATAGAATTATCTTAAACATTAATTATGAAGGGAGTTATTTCAAATTATCCTAAACTCCTTGGACGGTTCTTGAGTTTGCCAAGTACAATTTGACCAGTGCAGTTGAACAAGTACAGTTTGACGAGTACAGTTTGTGCACAAGGCGTGATATTGAACTATTTCTTTCAGATTTCGGGAACACTATAGACACTTTAGTCATTTAGTATTTGGTCTTGTTCAGCAATAATTATACAGATGTATTGGCAGTTGTTTCATATGAAGTAAATGCAATATAGTACAATTTTACCATTTTCTTAAAATTTAGAAACTGCTTTAGGCTTTCTATACGCCGCTTTCTTTCTTATTTATTAGTTTTCTTTTAATTTCTGGCAGAAAAAAAATCAAAAAAAAAATGATGTTTTCAGAAATGTTTGTTTCACTAATAGTTTTATAATAAATGTAAAATGTCTAATTGGAATACTGTATTACAAAATTGGACAAGTTATGCAATTATTATCATATAAAACGAAACCGTGCGTGATGTCATAAAGCACGTGTGGTGTTTGGTGCTCTTTAGACTTACAAAGACCAAAGAGCGTTCATCGTGACCCAGATGCCATTGCAACAGACGATACCAGACATCTGGCGTCTGATATACCAGCACGAGATCTACACCGTGGTCATGTTGAACCATATCGACCAAACTGAGGTACGTTGCTAAGATCAAACTTACAATCTTTGGATCAGTAGTAATGAAAAGTACAGCTGAACTAAGAGTACTGTCAATAGCATCCTGATTGCTACCTGTTTGAAAAAAATGTGTATTGCAGTAAAATATATAAAGATCAGTTATATGTTTTATTTCTAGAAAAAAAATCGCATATATGTTATTTAATGCAATAGATATGTAAATGTACGATCTGGTATATCAAATGGTGTTCACACATGTGCAAAATGATTTTTTCATTATCTAAACTTATGACAAAACTTTGTTTTCCAGTATATACATGCACCTAAAATGGTCATTGAAGGGAACACAATAATACAATTGCCAAATTGACAGCTAAATGAACATCAAATATGAAGTGTCTTTATCGAATACAATAGCTGATTACTTAGCCCCTACAATGCTTTGGGGATTTGTGACTTGTTTTGCGGCCAGTGCAGTCTGATCCTGATCTGCACTGTTCCCCATTCAGTCATAATTTTTCAGCAAACACCCCCTTAAGCAACTATTAGTACAGTCCATAATGAAGAAAGGACATGACCAATTAAGAAATGCTGCTTACATCAGGAATGTGAATTGCATATTGTAGGTTTGATCATGATAATAACCAAATGTACTTTGAAATTTTTGCTGGAAAATACTTAATCTAACTTTCTTAATTGCAGTAGATTTTATAACAACTAACTTAAAATATTAACATATACCGACATGTCATGTCTCTATTGCTAGAGTGTTTTTCTTCATTTATTAGGAGTCCGAAATTTATTGGCCGGAAGGCGAGGAAATACAAGAATACACGAAATTCAGGATTAAAAACATTGGTTCAGAAATACTTGGTGGCCACCGTATCGTTCAACTGGAACTTACATACTTGAAAAAGGTATGTATTTTTTCTATATAATTTTGACTGTTAATGTTTGAAAATTGTTTTGGTCGGTGATATTTTAGGAAATTTTATGTTTCCATGTTTGCCAAATATACCGAAAGTAATATATATATATATATATATTATATATATATATATTATATATATATATTATATATATATATATATATAATATATATATATATATTAGCTGTAATACAGATCTTCTAAAACCAACTCTTATATTCTATCTGAATAAAATATCTGCGTTTGTCTGCACACTATAAGTTTAATACGTCAAATTTAGGACCGGGATCATTTTTTGGTTTCTGAAATGAAGTGAAGCACTTTATAAAAAAGGTGTTTCATACCTTCAAACTATTTCAAACCATAATTTGTAACGTTTTATCAAGTCGTCGGGATCCTATTGGAAACATAAAGATCTAAACGTATCTACATAACACTTATATTTCGTTTTTGTGTTTCAGACTAGAACAATACGCCAGTTCCAATTCGGGGGCTGGCTCCCAGATGAAATTTTGCCTCCCGATAAAGAGGGCATACTAAGGATGGTGGAGCTCGTACAAGCCTGGCAGCGACAGTCTGGGAACCCCACCATCCTCGTGCATTGCATGTGCGTACTCATGATGTAAATTTATTAAAATAAATTGTGCATAAAATTCATGTTTTTGGATAGTATATAATTTTCTATACGTATGAAAGACGGAGGTATTACAAAGTCAAATTATTCGTTTTATATATAAGATTACGCAAATCATTTGTCTGATTATAATAGTTTCTTTATAAGGACGTCAAACACATTTTGATATATGTAAGTACATTGTGAATGAATTTACATATATTTATTATAATAAGACAACCTGTAGGCTACTTAACTTTTCCGATAGTTTTATGCTGGAAAAGAACATAGGAGCCAATATTGGTATGTTGGAATATGGGTATCATTGGGTATTTAGTACTCTATCATTCCACCACGGCGCTGTTGGGTATTATTTTAACATATTGATAATAAATTTAATGTATGCCAAATATTTGTTTTCTCTGTATCTTGTATGACGTATATATGCTAGTGTCTTAGTGAGACGCTTCAGAATGAAGACGCACAGTGTTGACATATTTACATAGTATTTTAGTTGACCTTCAGTAGCCGATGTGGTACGAAGTTGTTATCAATTGATATAATGCGTACATGAATTAAGTGTTGTCTGGAAAACAAATTTGAGCGATGACTTCTTCCAGGGACCAAACAAGATCAGAATCCGTTGTCTGTTAATCATTTACGAGAGTTTCTGTTAGTTTGTTTAACACTCTACATTGCCTATGGCTTTACAAACTTCTATCTTTATTGTCAGTATCAAATAGAAATAAAACCACAAGCTGACTTTCTCCATATTGCATTGCGCTGGCGGGGCTGATCCTAATGGAAGTTTACAGTGTTTACAAACAAACTTAAAGATTATCTTATAATAGGTAGTCAATTGTTGACCTCAAAGAACACACGGTTTTGTTTGGAATGCATTTTTATGTGAAGTTGATTCTACTATTCTAACAATGAATAGAAAACATGGGGCTTACATTTTTATTTCTAAAACTGGAAAAGTACACGACGTCTTATGAGCCACCACTAGTCTCTTTAGTAATACTGATATTCAATCGCCCGTCCGTATTCACGTATGTGTTTTTTTTTCTGTAGGAATGGGGCGGAGCGGAGCGGCCTGTACTGCGTGATATCGGCGGTTCTTGAGCGGATGAAGGTAGAGCAGGACGTGGCCATCAGTCACGTGATAGAGGAGATGAGGAGTCGCCGTGAACAGATCATACCCACTGAGGTATAGTATAAAGGGACCTCATGATCTTTACTACATCATCAGTTCTCAATCAATGATTTTTCGGCGTGTGGGACAAGATAATTTACAATTTACTTACTTATCCCTCTCAATACTCCCTGGGTTCGACCCGAACTTTATGATTTAGAAAGTTTTACAAACTTTACACAGACGCCCAAACTCATTCGGATTTGATCCGCGGAAATTTGTACTTCTGCTTGATCGAAATGGTAATACTCGTATATAAGTATACTCCTAAGCTTAATCTGATATAATTTAATAGGCTATAGGCAATACTTCGTGACAATGATATCCTGGTGTGTGACAAACTTTGTGTCATCATAATCGTAATGTGTGACACACTTTGTGTTATTAATATCTTGGAGTGAAATAAATATTAAATCGTTATTAGAATTGTCAAGCGGGTTGATGAAATATAGAAGAATTATTACATTATTTTGTTGTTGTCTAAAATGCTTTATTTTTACTTTCAGGAACAATTCCAGTTCTGTCACGAAGCAGTGCTCTCCTTCTTGGAACAGCATGATACATACTCCAACTTTGCAGTCTGATGCGCCGAAATCTGATGTAATTGACCATAATTGTTGGCGCAAACTGTTAACATTTTTTATAAGCCCACCAACAATAGAATATAATTCCTCGAATTTCAATGATATTTGTGTTCGATGATGTCAATTTTCAAACAAAACAGCGTTTTTATACAATGCATCATCAGCATCTGATGTCGCATTACAGCACATGTTCAAACGTTGTTTCAGAACATTAGAAAGTGTTGGGAATTTATATAAACTGAATGTAATAAGATGCTAAGACAATGTATGTTGATATTAAGTCCCCTGCGTCTTTTTTTTTTCGGTGGCATGCATGATAAGTTGCAATTTATATTGACAGAGAAAACAAATTACAGAGGGAATGCAACATACAGAATTCAAAATAAGAATTTTACGTTATATTTTGTAATACTGTAAATAAAGTAATATAAGTACTATTTTGATAATGTGAATAGAATACAAAGATGTTTTCCTTTACTGGTTAACATTTACTGAATATATTAAACGAATTGGCTAGAATAATAACAAACGAGGTTCTGCTGTGTGTCGTATTGTTTCAGCCAATGTGTATGATGTATTTAGTAACAATGACCACAATGATAGATTCAATTCATCTCAATACACAACGTACCAGATTTTTAATGTTTTCCTAATTATGTTTCCGAGCTCCTGAACTAACTTTCTGACAACGGTTTCAATATGAATACACTAAAATTTCATTTTATTCACAAACACAAATTGATTGATTTCATTGAAGTCAGCAAATATTCTTTTAAAAATAGGATATGGTTTATTATGACTATTGACTATTGTTTGTTCTGAACAAAAGAAAGGGCTTTCTGCACTGCAAACCATGTCAAACCTGATCATACTAATTTTCTATTCTGACATACATCATCTTAAAAACATTGAAGAAAATCCGTCCCGAATTGACAGCTTTAGAGTGCAAACTTATATAAGTAATCTGTTACGTCATTTGACATAAATTAAAATTTAAAGTCAATGCATTCAAAAGGGAATATGTGACTTTGTTTTCAGTTATAATTTCATACTGCTAGTTTTTCAAGAACCATCTTTAAGCTGACTACAATAATACTGAAACTTGGTGTTCTACAAGGGAATGAAGTATCACCATTCCTCTTTATATGCTAATAAGGTATACACGGTTCCTTTCTTGCAAAACATTTCTTTCTTATATTTTAATTGAATATTCTTGATGAATTAAAGAGTTTAATTTTTTGTATCACATTATACCTTTACTGTAACAGAAATATAGTTTAGAAAAATATGAGAGATCAACTGCAGAAGCAGAAGTAAAAACGGTTTTTCGGAAATTCTTATTTTCATGTAACTTCCTTATATAATGCCCGATTTAAAAAAAATAACAACCTAAGTATCGTAAGAAAGGTCTTCTGAATTCCAACATTCGCTTACTTCATGTTTCAGTCAGCAAATATTCTTTTAAAAGTAGGATATGGTTTATCATGACTATTGCATCTATTAAATTAAAAATCAAAGCGCTCAATGCGCTGAAAGTCTGTAGGCAAGATAGCTATGCATCTTATTCTAACTTCAGCGTTTCATCAAGGTTAATTTCGATAGCGGCAACGGTCAACTGACGCCATTTGACACGTTTTCCTGAAACACTAGTTACTAGTAGTAAGTCAGCTAAACTCGCTCTCTGTTACATGATAAACCCACCGACAGTCTTTAAGTACCTTGAGCGGTTTGATTTGTTTCATAATGTTCCATTCCTAAATTGAATATCAAAGGAGGTTATAACCTTACCAATCACGTTTCACTAATACGCTACTGAGAGCGGAGCGATACAAAACGGTGAAATTTGCTGTGGTAATATGCAAAGCAGCAATGCCTGCTTTTGATTTTCGGCTCCGTTAGACTGGCGGCTACCGCCAGTCCAAATAATAGTACAGTCAACTGAAGTATTTATTAATTGTTGTTATATTCCATGCGAAGTCATGCGTGTTTTCAGTATTTAAAACTTTCTTACTTATTGAGCGACAGTTCATAGAATGGTGTTGCTTAGTGTTATTTCAGTCAAAGGAACTATCTTGAAAAACCTAGAACTATTCAACTTTGAAATTCGCCAGTATCTGACATATGACCCATCTCGCAGTTGTTACACACCTGATTCTGCTTATATATTCAGGTGACGATTACGCTACACTGGTCATCACCGTTGTCATTTTGTACCATCCTTCCACCGTGAGAGTTTTCTGTGACATTCAGTTAACCATATTACTGGATTGGCTACTATACAGTCTAAATTAATCCGCTTCAATGGACTGAACATTTTTTATTTGCTAATACAACATTTTAATTTTCATGGTTTACATGGACATGAATGGGTATATCATAATAAATCAAGTACATTTAAGCATATTAATTTAACATAATGTATACCAGAAAATATAGCGAACATGACATTAACTTGCACATTATAAAGATAGGTAATTGATAATATCAAGTCTAGACTTATAAATGTAAAATGATAAGCATGCTGACATCTAGATTGCCGACATCTAGATAATAGATGTGTAATTATATCGCTTAGAGAATATATTGTGAGGGCACATGGATAAGCATGTCAACAACAAGGTTTTATATTTTATATATTTTTTATCATAAGTTCATGCAATCTTAATGTAAATCCAATACCACCAATCAAAAGAAATCAATGTATTAATTCTTTATGTATTTTTTTTCTTGTTAATAAAAATTAACACTTCTATGCCAATAAATGAAAAGGCGTTATTTCATTATGTTTTTTGATAAGCTAAATGAGCTATCTATCAACATCAGCTTACACAATTATTGTATAGAATAACAAACATGTTTTAGAAGTTGTTACTTTATAATAAAATGGGCTGCTGTTTAGTTGAGGGAAAATACATTGAAACGAATTAAAATGAAACAATAATTTTTAGATCAAAAATTATTTCTGCAGTTTTACACTACAAGTGTAACAATAGTGTAGTAATAAACACTCAAAAAAAAATAAGTAGGCACATTTTATATATCATTTGTTAATAGGACTTGGGTTACGACAGATAAATAATTTTTCACGATAGTGGTATATTGAAATTTGTATAAGATTTTTGAATGTGGCTCGAGACGTTTAATGTACATCGTGACTTAATTCTATGTTTTTAATTGAGTTGTAGTCATCTGTTTTATATTGTTTGATAATTTTGTGTTTAAATGTTGGCATATTTGTTTTTCTCTTTGTTTGTTTGTTTTGGTACTTCTAAAATATATTGCTTTGTCATAATCAACGAAGTATTAAAAGAATATGAAAATATATATATTTTTTAAGTTAAACTAAAAACAGATGTTTGAACAAATGGTTTTAATAATATTTTATTCATGAGAATATAAGCAAGTGGAGGAACCGTTTACATTACAATATGGAAGAATGTAGCCTAGAACCCTTGTAACATAACTTTGATAATTTTAGTAGTAGTTTATAAATTTCTATGAAATAAACATTATGAGGGTCTTTAATTTATTTTAAGAAGATGATGGGAAGAAAACAAGCTATTGTCAATATAAAACGAGTAATCATCCATTTAAAAGCTTAATAGCATTGATTTTCTATTGCTGACCTCTAAGTAAAACCTTGACCTTTGAGCTAGAATATCGGTTCTTTCACGGGACACTCAGTCTTAATATGGTAAACATCTGTATCAAACCATTTGGAAATCCAGCGAGGCTTTGTTGAGTTACAGACCGGATAAACATATTGGCGTTGATATTCTAAGGCTGACCTCTTAGTATGAACTTGACCTTTGAGTGAGTAATCTGATTTTTCGCGCGACACTCCGTCCTAATATGGTAAATATTTGTGCCAAACAATTTGGAAATCAAGTTTGGCAATGTTAGGTTAAAGCCCGGACAAGCATATTTTCATTGATTTTTAATTGTTGACCTCTAAGTTTGACCTTTGATATTGCACTAGCGATCTGGTTCTTTCGCGCGACACTCAGTTTTAATATTGTTATTATTTGTGCCATTTTTTTTTAGACCCAGCGAGGCACTGTTAAGTTACAGCCTTGAAAAGCATATTGGCGTCATTTTTTTATTTTTTTTTCCTTCATTTTAGCATACTGGAAAATAAAAATAATATAGTAGATATTTGTGTCAAACCATTTGGGAATATAGGGAGGAATTGTTAAGTTAGAGCTCGGACAAAAAAATGCGGGACAGACGGCCACACGGACCGACGGACGGACAGGCAAAGTGTTTTGTATATAGCCCCCCCCCCCACCCCCAGGGTATGGGGGTATAATGAACATTATGATAGTCGAGAAAAGAAGATCAATGTCTTTTAAGCAAAGACATAGTATTATTATATCCCTATCGTGTAAAAAAGCACTTAATCGTGAAACAATCTCAGGACTATTACGTAATGAATGAAACAAGAAAGGGGTATATATATATATATATATATATATCTAAACGATTACACGAGCTAAAAATAATAATACATGGATATTGAAATATTTAAATTTATGACATTCTGTTGTTTTTATAATTATCTATATACACTCAAGTAAAATGATATACATGTATACAGATTATTAAGATTCCATAAACATTTCTAATTTAGAACATGCTTTTGCCAGACAAATGACCTGCTTACTGGTATGGGTTTTAACCCCAATATAGATCAAGCCACAGCCTGGCAAATGATACATGACTTCATTACTCCTATTGATGTCTACCCCAGTATAAAACAAGTCCCAGCCTGGCAAATGATACATGACTTCATTACTTTTATGGATGTTTACCCCAATATAAAACAAGCCTCGGCCTGGCAAATGATACATGACTTCATTACTCTTATGGATATCTACCCAAATATAGAACAACCCTCAGCCTGGCAAATGATTCATTACTGTTATGGATGTCTACCCCAATATAGAACACGCTCAGGCAGGCAAATAATACATCCCTTCATTACTCTAATGGATGTCATCCCCAATATAGAACAACCCTCAGCTTCAAATGATTCATTACTGTTATGGATGTTTACCCCAATATAGAACAAGCTCAGCCTGGCAAATGATACATCCCTTCATTACTCTTATGGATGTCTTCCCCAATATAGGACAACCCTCAGCTTGCAAATGATTCATTACTGTTATGGATGTCTACCCAATATAGAACTCAGCCTGGCAAATGGTACATCCCTTCATTGCTGTTATGGATGTCTATCCCAATATAGAACAAGCCTCAGCCTGGCAAATGATACATTACTTCATTACTGTTATAGATGTTTACCCCAATATAAAACAAGCCTCAACCTGGCAAATGATGCATGACTTCATTACTCTTATGGATGTCTACCCCAATATAGAACAACCCTCAGCCTGGCAAATGATTCATTACTGTTATGGATGTCTACCCCAATATAGAACAAGCCTCAGCCTGGCAAATGATACATGACTTCATTACTGTTATGGATATCTACCCAAATATAGAACAACCCTTAGCCTGGCAAATGATTCATTACTGTTATGGATGTCTACCCCAATATAGAACAAGCCTCAGCCTGGCAAATGATACATGACTTCATTACTCTTATGGATGTCTACCCCAATTTAAACCAAGCCTCAGCCTGGCAAATGATACATGACTTAAAATACATGACTTCATTACTCTTATGGATGTCTACCCCAATTTAAACCAAGCCTCAGCCTGGCAAATGATACATGACTTCATTACTATTATGGATGTCTACCCAAATATAGAACAAGCCTCAGCCTGGCAAATGATACATGCCTTCATTACTCTTATGGATGTCTACCAAAATATAGAACAAGACTCAGTCTGGCAAATGATACATGCCTTCATTACTCTTATGGATGTCTACCACAATATACCACAATTTCACCCACACAGCTCAATTCTGTCCTCTCTCCAGCACTGTCCAGTCCAAACTGACCACACACAGGATACAGGTAAAACACAACAACTCATGTACAGTGTAGGCAAGATACCTGTGTTTGCACAGGGAAATACAGGTATATTTAAAGTGACACTCACTCACTCTTACATTGGTTATAAATACTAACATTGATACACAATATACAGAAATAAAACATGAACTTATATCATTTTTGTGACGCTGGTAAATGATACATGACTTCATTACTGTTATGGATGTCTACCCCAATATAGAACAAGCCTTAGCCTGGCAAATGATACATGACTTCATTACTGTTATGGATGTCTACCCCAATATGGAACAAGCCTTAACCTGGCAAATGATACATGACTTCATTACTGTTATGGATGTCTACCCCAATATAGAACAACCCTCATCCTGGCAAATGTTGCATGACTTCATTACTGTTATGGATGTCTACCCCAATATGGAACAACCCTCGGCCTGGCAAATGATTCATTACTGTTATGGATGTCTACCCCAATATAGAACAAGCTCAGCCTGGCAAATGATACATCCCTTCATTACTCTTATGGATGTCTTCCCCAATATAGGACAACCCTCAGCTTGCAAATGATTCATTACTGTTATGGATGTCTACCCAATATAGAACTCAGCCTGGCAAATGGTACATCCCTTTATTACTGTTATGGATGTCTACCCCAATATAGAACAAGCCTCAGCCTGGCAAACGATACATTACTTCATTACTGTTATAGATGTTTACCCCAATATAAAACAAGCCTCAACCTGGCAAATGATGCATGACTTCATTACTCTTATGGATGTCTACTCCAATATAGAACAACCTCAGCCTGGCAAATATTCATTACTGTTATGATGTCTACCCAATATAGAACAAGCCTCAGCCTGGCAAATGATACATGACTTCATTACTCTTATGGATGTCTACCCCAATTTAAACCAAGCCTCAGCCTGGCAAATGATACATGACTTCATTACTATTATGGATGTCTACCCAAATATAGAACAAGCCTCAGCCTGGCAAATGATACATGCCTTCATTACTCTTATGGATGTCTACCAAAATATAGAACAAGACTCAGTCTGGCAAATGATACATGCCTTCATTACTCTTATGGATGTCTACCACAATATACCACAATTTCACCCACACAGCTCAATTCTGTCCTCTCTCCAGCACTGTCCAGTCCAAACTGACCACACACAGGCATACAGGTAAAACACAACAACTCATGTACAGTGTAGGCAAGATACCTGTGTTTGCACAGGGAAATACAGGTATATTTAAAGTGACACTCACTCACTCTTACATTGGTTATAAATACTAACATTGATACACAATATACAGAAATAAAACATGAACTTATATCATTTTTGTGACGCTGGCAAATTATACATGACTTCATTACTCTCATGTATGTCTACCCAAATATAGAACAAGACTCAGCCTGGCAAATAATTCATTACTGTTATGGATGTCTATCCCAATATAAAACAAGCCTCATCCTGGCAAATGATACATGCCTTCATTACTGTTAAAGCCTATAAGCCTTTAGCCTGTTAAATGACACATGACTTCATTACTGTTATGGATGACAACCCCTATATAGAACAAGCCTTAGCCTGGCAAATGATACATGACTTCATTACTGTTATAAAACAAGCCTTAGCCTGGTAAATGATACATGACTTCATTACTGTTATGGATGTCTACCCCTATATAGAACAAACCTTAGCCTGGTAAATGATACATGCCTTCATTACTCTTATGTATGTCTACCCAAATATGGAACAAGGCTCAGCCTGGCTAATGATACATGACTTCATTTTCCTATTGCTTGTAAGACAAAGTTGTATAATTTAAATCTATACATATGCCACCTCTCTCTCTCTCTCTCTTTTTGTAAATCATTGAGGAATTTTGATATAGCAGTCCCGCCGTACATATTCTGTGTGTGAAGCTGTCCCAAGTGAGAAAGGCGTCAGAGAGAACCAGTCATAATAACGGAATGATAATTAAGGTCTTGTTTAGACAGACAGACAGACAGACAGACAGACAGATAGACAGATAGATAGATAGATAGATAGATAGATAGATAGATAGATAGATAGATAGATAGATAGATAGACAGACAGATAGATAGATAAACTCTACTGTTTCTTGTAACAAATTTAATGATACCGATATTTAATGTGACATAGGTACATCCAGGTAATTAGAAGGAATAAATTAATCAAGTATTGTGAAAACTAATTTGCGTGTGTGTTTGATATCATGTAATTAATGCCTCCAATCATTTGTTGTGAATTTGTTAACACATCTACTCGCTCCGTAGGGTGTCGACAGACACCCCCATGCTGCATGCAAATGTCAATAGCTAGGTCTTCTAATACACCAAGCATGTATTCCGGGTGAGTAGGACCAGTACTAGCTCGACTCCAACCATGTTTGTAATATTAAGTATAATTTCAATTTATTTATAAAAATAAATTGAAAAAATAAAAACATAAATGTTAAAATGAAAGTAATTCATTAGGTTACTTTGTTTCTTGGCACAATTAATACAGTTATGAAGAATAAGATATACATTCATATTCTGGGATTCTATGAAAAATAGCATTATTGGGTTGTACTTCATTTAAATAGATGCGTTTGTTGTATTGAATGTGATTCCTTCTTAATTCAATACATAATTATGATGAATCACGAAGCTACATCAGATGTGTGGATTTAAGTAGCATTTCTTGTGCATCATAAATTAGAAAAAAACAAATGTCAAATTCTGTGACATTCAGACGCTCAATTATCATAAACTAAAAGCGGTTAACTGATTTAGATGGAAGAAGTCACGTTGCCAATGTGACAGAGAATGCTCTAGCAGCATGGGTCAGCTGGGTGACTGATCTTTCAGTTAGGGACTCACAATGGGGATTTCCACAACTGAGCACAAAAATAAGAACAATCAAGGCAATTTCAGCCACCTAGAAAAGTGTATGATAAAGCCAGTCGGTATATTCGGTGAATCCAGGCCTGCGAATATTTCTCCTTACTATTTATTTTAGGAGTTGGGAAAGAAAGTTTTTATCTCGAGTGCAAAAAACTTTCAGTTTGATCTAGCATAAATGGTGTATTTATAGAACATGTAGTTTATCACCCCTGTGTGCAGAATTTAATTTAATTGAGTTGTATTATATCTGATGAGTTTAAAAAATGATCAAAACATAAAATTACTTGATAATAACAATGTGCTCATTGTTACATTTTCTTTTCATTTCTGATGGTATATTAATTGCAGAATAAACAGTAAATGGAACACATACACTACCACATTTTAAACAAATGGATTGTTATTGTCCCTTCTGAATTAACCCTTGCTACAAAGAGATCTGTGCATCCTGTCACCCACCCTGAAAAAGCAAGAGCTTTGGAGTCTGACTATATTTTTCAAACCTGATTACATTTGGTGAATAATGTGAGGTTATTACTTAAAGATGTATTCAGACTGCATTCAATACAGAATAGTTAGTAGAATGAACATTGCCAGTGGCAGAGTGGTAAGATCATCTGTCTTGGGAACGGGTGGTTGTTGGTTGGATCCCTTGCCACAACATACATGGTGTGGTATCCTGTCACATGTCTACAATGTGATACTGCAGTGTGGCAGCACTATATCTCTCTCAAGTAGACATAGTCTCCAAATGACTGAAATACGGCAACCATGACAGTTAACACCAGCACAATAACCCAAGTGCAACTCTGTCAGCCCTGCAGGCAGTGGCTTTAATTCAAAGCACTTGGGTCTAGGCAGCTTTGCATTCAGCTTGGCGGGGTCTACAGCTAAGCTCCATAAGGTCCAGTTGTAGTACATATTCAGACCCAAAGGTTGTGAATTTGAACCTCTCTGGGTGGGGAGGGAAAATGTTTATGATCTTCAGAGGTACAAATTTCTGGTCAACCCGCTTAACTCACTGAGAAGGATATGTTTTATAAGCTGTACTATTTTCTTTAACACAAATCAAAGTAAAAATGAAATGCATGTACATTTATATATATTTAAACAAAACTGTAAAAAATAACTCAATATGTGAGTTTTCACATAACCAATGAGATTAATTAAATAAATTAATCAATAAATGAAAGAAGTTCTAGTTATAAAAGCAGTATCTATACATGTACATTACAACATTTATGTCACAAAGTATACTTCAAATTGACTTTTACAATTAGAATTAAGGTACAATGCAGACAAAATAGAGCTTTGCTATATGAAAACTAGCTATCAAATTATATTGAAAAATGCAAAATTATGATGAGATTAACAGGAGTAAGTATTGTTTTCAACAACATTCATTTGAATTCAGTTTTCATAATTGTGTATATGCTCAAATATTTTATCATGGTAAACTACTACTATAATTAGTTCTTCATGGATTTTTTTGGTCTCTTGAACTGTATATAAAGAGACCCTGAATTTACACATCTGATTAATCTATGCAGTCAATAATGGTATCTTAGATATACTGTTAAACACATTTCTTTTCAAGAAACTATCATATCAACATAGAAGTTTGCAAAATTACAGATTCAAACTCCTGATCTTACCACTAGTGGTCTAAGGAATGACCCGAACAACCAGATAAGTCTAAAAGTCTCTCACAGGAGGTTGTTCAGGTTTTATTTGCTACTCTTCAGTGAGATCAGGTACCAGTGAGATCAGGTACCAATGCAATCCATTTGGCATTTATGCTTCAATGGGTTTAAAATAGGGTCTTTTGGTTCTTTGAATTCATTGAAATCCTCTCTCTATTATTTAAAAATTTCTCAGTCTCTCTCCCTTTCATGAGTAAACTCTCATCCTCTCTCTCTCTCTCTCTCTCTTGATAATTATTTTCTTTCTCACTTACTCTCTCCCTGTCTCCCATAAGTATATTCTCTCTCTCTCACTTATAATGAGTAAAGTCTCTCTCTTAATTACTATGAGTAAATTCTTATGAGTAAATTCTCTCTCTCTCTCTCTCTCTCTCTTTTATGATGAGTGCTCATGATGTCTGATTGAGAGATTAAACAATCTTTCTCTTCCATAATGAGTTCATAACACATTGTACTGAATTGATAAAATGATAATTATTTGGAAGTAATTTCATTGTAAATAACAGCTTCAACAATCCAATGCAGTGAAATATTTGAGAATAAATTACAGAGGCCGAGGAATTATCATCAACATTGGAACATAAAATAATTAAAGGCTGAAATGGTTTGGTATATTTATGGAGTTTTATTTCTGTTCTTTTGTTTCAGTTCTTAAAGTATATGCACATTGTACTTAAAATATGAAAACTGTTACTGTAAAAAGTTGTAATGAGTTCACAGAATTAAGATTTGCAATGCTTAGGTATTTAAATTAAATTAGGACTTGAAGGTTTTTAAAAAAATTTTAAATTTTAAATTTTGGAAAAATTAATTTTTAGGCATATTTTCTTTCAAAAAGGGACTTTTTCTCATAGCTTGAAACTAGGAACCATCATTTGCATTCCAAAAGAGAAAAAACCAAAACAATTTTTAAAAAATTGGAGGCCTATTACTCTCTTAAATGTTATTTACAAGCTAGCATCAGGAAGTATAGCTAATAGATTAAAAACTGTTTTAGATAAATTAATCTCAAAAGAACAAACTGGTTTTGTCCAAGGTAGGCAAATAAGTGAAAATACCAGACTGTTAAATGATATTATGAAAGTGACAGAAGACAAAAAAATACCAGGTTTATTAATGCTTATAGATTTTGAAAAGGCTTTTGATACATTATCTTTTAACTTCATTGAAAAAACATTGTCTTTCTTCAATTTTAGTAATGAGTTTATAAAATGAATCAGGCTTTTTCTGCATAATACTAACACATGTATTCAACTTAATGGATTTTTGTCCATTTTTTTTACAGTGGGACGTGGCTGTAGACAAGGGGATCCTATTTCTCCTTATATCTTGATTTTATGCACAGAGATTTTAACATTAAAGATAAAACAATCAAAAAACATAAAAGGCATTATTATAGATGGAGAAGAATATAAAATCTCTCAATTTGCTGATGATACTTCCCTTTTTATGGATGGATATGAACAATCGTTAAAATATGCATTAAAGGTTTTAACTGATTTTTCCCGTTTTTCAGGACTAAAAGTTAACTTTGATAAAACTCAACTAATTTGGATAGGATCATTAAAATACAGTACTAAGTCCATAAAAACAAAATGGAAATTAACATGGGGGGAAACACATTTTAGAGTCCTTGGAATAAATTTTGATGTAAATCTTGATAAAATATTAGAAATAAATTTTAACGAGAAATTAATTAAATTAAAAAATTCAATAGTATACTGGAAGAGACGTAAACTTACACCAATAGGCAGAATTACTGTTGTAAAATCTTTGTTATTGCCATTATTTACTAATTGTTTCATTAATCTGCCAACTCCAGATAAGAAAATGATAAAAAACATAAGTTATCTTATGTATAATTTTGTATGGGATGGAAAGTCAAGAATAAAACATGATGTATTTGTTAAAAACTATGAAGAAGGTGGACTTAGAATGGTTGATATAGATAGCTATATTCATAGATTAAAAATCAAATGGTTAAAACAATATATTGTGAATTCCAGTGGTAAATGTTTTAAACTAATTAACACACAATTGGATCTACACAAAATCTTTAACTTCGGGGGATTGTATTGTGAACTTGCTATGAAAAAAATTAAAAATGCTTTCTGGAATGACGTATTGAAGGCTTATACTATATTTATTAAAAAGTATTATATTAAGAACACAGAAGATCTCTTGAATATGCCATTGTTTTATAATGATCTATTTTGTGCTAATAAAAACAACATTTTATTTATAAAATCATTATATGACAGATGTGTGATATTTGTTAAAGATATAGTAGATATTAATGGCAATTTTTAAATAGGGAGGTACTAGAAAATAAATATAGAATAAAAATTGATTTTTTACAATATCATTCTCTTACTACTGGAATAAAACATTTTATCAATAAAAGTAATATTCCTATGACTATTAAACAAGAGTGTCTATATTATCCATGTATTAACTGTTACATTAAATTTATTGTTATGAATGATAAGTCAATATATGAGATTTTGATTAAAAATGAAACTGTACCTATTTCTCGTCTAAAACGGAATCTTATTTTCACTGATGTTGACTTAAATTGGAATGAAATTAATAGCTATGTATTTAGATGTACAAAAGATACATATATACAATGGTTTCAAACTAGAATTATACATAGAATTTTAGCAACTAATTCATTGTTATATAAAATGAAAATTGTGTCCAGTAATTCATGTACCTTTTGTCATAATCATGAGGAAACACTTATGCACATTTTTTGTGAATGTTGTTTTATTAAACCTTTGTTAGATTACATAAATGATATTTTAAAAAGTAACAAATTAGAAAAGAAGATTAACAATAAATTTTAGGCTCAGAAGATAGTACAAATGAATATGATATTTTGTTTTTAGAATTTAAAAGATACATATATTAAAAAAAAAAACCCCAAGGAAAAATTTTAAATTTGCATATAGCATTTATAAGGAGGTATTATCTGACAATTCAAAGCCCAAAAATTGGTCAATTATACAACTATTTTTAATTTATAATTGCTATGTACCTGTATGTTGTGTTTATTTTCCTAACAAATTCTAATAAGTATGAAGTGGTTATTTGTTTATATTACAACATGTCAAAACTATACAATACAAAAAAATCAAACTTTTATTAAATTAAAAGTGATAATATATATGTATATATTACTGTCATTATTATCTAAATATATATATGTATTTTTGAAATGTAAGGTGGCTGCAGGATGGTTCCCCGACCTGCTGACACCTATGACGGGGATAATAAAAGTTTGAAAAAAAAACAAAAACAAAAAAAAAACAATAAGACCCCAGACCTTTTACATGAAGGGCAAATGCTCAGTACCAACTGAGCTACAGCTACACTTTCCCTCCATTGTTGTGAGTTTTGGTACCTGTACCATGACCAGGGCCTCTCAATAACTGAATTATGGGACATATTATTATAATCAATATGACATAGGTTTCATAAAACAAAGGGATAGCACCCATAGATGCCTAAGAAAATAGTGTCCCTCTTTCTTCCTCAAAGCCATATCTCCAACTGTTGCTATAAAAACACATAAAGTAAAGAAAATAATAGGGAAATTATCCTGATTAAGCAATTATTTCAAAATGAAAATAAAAATTAAGAAGCTGCCCAGCCTTCAGTTCTTCCTTGGTTTGATAGTGAAACACATAATTAAACAAATTTGATCTTATTAATAGATGATGAACAATCCCAGACTTATCTCCCCCTTCTCAGGGCTGTGGTCTCAAACTGAGAAATAGAGTAAGAACCCAACGCCTCAATACACCTGTTGACTGTTGAGGCATTTACTTATGGAGTTCTCTGTCCCCCTGTCAATTTGCCATTACTAGTTAGATTCAAAATTTGCACAATACACAAAATTGTCCATCAAGGGTCATTTAATGTCACTTGTGATTAATTGTTTTCTATTTGTTTATTGGATTTACACTGACATTGTGTTGGTAATCTTGGGTCTTTGTTTACATTAGGCAGGTATATATTCTGCATCACAAGGTGTAGTATAATAAGACCTCAGTTATTGATCATTATATTACCCTAACAGTGGGTCTTCAAGTTTTAAACAAAACCAAAGAACATTATTTTAATTAATGAGTTAATATTTTTTATAACTATGAATTGGATGGAACAGTTCCAACCACTCAGCCAAAGGAACTGGTTTCAATTCATCTGATTATGTAAACATCTGAATAAATTATATGTCTTAACATACAGTCAAACCTGTCTTAAGGGTTAAAAATTAAAAAAAAAAATTTGGAATTTAAAACTGACCACTTTATAGGTTGACCACTTAATACAGGTGGCCGCTAAAACGATTCAACTGTGTAATTATATGAATTATATGCGCATGCAATTTCAAGGATCATTTTCAATTATACTGAATCTAAATTTTACCTGGATATGATTTCCCTAAAACTTGAAAAATGTGTTCAAAATATTAAATAAGGGTTTGGATTTTTAAAGGATTTTTAAAAAAAAAATGAAGAATTACCAAAATGCAGGATGAATGTGTTTTCAAAAATGTTTTCAATTATTATTATGATTTT
>CM037794.1:483341-533341 GCA_021229015.1 Solen grandis | reverse complement strand
AGGTATTTATTCGCTAAACATTGCTGATGTCGCAAATAGATACTGATGAAAAAAATTAAATCATCATGTAAGGACATAACTATAAATAACAAATATTACAAATTGCGTCAAAATGATATATCGACAATGGAACTAATCAAAGGGATCTATATCTTGCTTGATTGTGCAGAAGTACGAGGGCGTGTTTTAGAGGGCCAAACATGTATACGAGCCGAGAGACTCCGAAATACGGTTTGACTAGACATATTACGTTCATGTGCGATGAGGAGCGATACACTAAGTGTGGAAAAATGTGGGTGGTAGGAGGTACCCTAGTTTCTTATTGGCATCCGTGGTGCATCCCCGCGAAAACCTTTCATGATATGTCTGAAAATGGTGAGATTTCATGTTATGGTTAACATTGATTAAGATTACTGCGTATGTATATTCCGCAACTACTGGTATGTTTTGCAAATAATTATAAATGAAATACAATAAAGTGAAAATTTCAGATATCGTCTTTATTAAACAAATTGAAGTATTGATTGGGATGTTTTATCCAATAACAGCACTGAAGGTGAAGATTCTGAGCCGCAAATAAACCATAAACACATAAAACAGACTAATTGAGAGCATATCATCACTTAATCAAAATCAAACCAAAACATTTTCTACATTCGAGTTATTTGTATACATTTTTTGCTTCCTTTATCAACAAGATAAGAGAAATAGGGTTTAAACGAAACGATCAGATCTTCGTAGTTTCTTATATGTTGTTGACAGAGTTGACCATCGCAGTAACAGTACTCAGTTCTAGTGAAAGAAAAAGACTGGAACCACAGTTGAAATTTAAGGCTGCCTAAAAATGAGAAAATATGTATATTGTTGTAAAAACATCATTCCAGTGAATCGTGATATTTGATGAAATAATTGTAGGAAAAATGTAGTTGAAAAAATATTTTTGCCATTTTGATATTCAAAATAATATGATATACAGTTGTGACCCTTGAGATAAACAGGAACACTTTAGGAGGAAATAGTTTTCTTAGAAAAACATGACGGAATCTTTGAAATATTTAGTATCATTACTATTGGACACAAAATAGCTCATACTTGCTTAGCAAAAAATTTAAAAAATGACACTTCGGGTCAGGTCTTGACTTATTTATCGGTGAATTCATTCATGTCTAAAACAAAAACAATTCAGTTTATTAGAAGTTTCAACACTACTGAAATATAGTCTTACTGCACTTTAAATCTGTAAGCAGAATTATGGATCCATTGTTAATAATATCATATTATATATTGGGCTATAACTGCAAGCAGCATTTAAATATGGTTCGATTTATTTCAAGAGGATTTTTGCAATACGTAAATACGCTCGTGCACGCATATAGGACGTTATTTCCTGCCACGTTTTAACTTAACTGGATGACTCACTGTGAACTTATAGTAGGCGTACATTTTCAATATAGTTTTATTAGTGTACTTACAAATGCATAATAGTGTAAAACCCTACAGTAAAGTTATCAGTCTTTGTTGTTTCTCAAAAAATATTTGCAATCGCAAACATGTCATGTTTGCACTTTCACTACTCATTTGCTTTATCACACGAAGGCATCTAATTGAGAATTGAAATTTATGTCATAAAGATGTATGTTGCTAGCATTGATAATATACAGTGACGTACCAAATGTGTTCCAAGTTTTGATGGTCTGGTTTACAGATGTTGTAATATATGGTTAAATCAAGCCTCATTATATTGAAAACTACCCTAGGTAAATTCTTAAACTTTCAGTATATTGTGGCATGGCCCTTGACTTTTAATACAGCTTGGAGATGACGAGATATCGTACTTTATAAACACTATGAATCTATCCTGGAGTGAGGGCTGTCCATATCCTCAAAACTGCCGTTTTATCTCTTGTTTAGATTTGATCGTATGCTGCACTCGGCCAAGGCGGATTTTAATCATCCTCAAAACATTTCCAATAATGTTCAAGTATGGTGACCTGGATGGTCATTGAAGACATTGAATATTGATATCCTGTTTCCATGTTCTAGCCTTTTTAGACGGATAACAAGTACAGTTGTTATTCTGTCACATTCAGGGGCCATAACCAAAATATTTTCAACAACCGGCCACCCACAAATGACTTTTTAACAATTTGGTTTAAACAGTTTAATTTACCATCAATAGGTTTCAGAATACCAACCCTGGTGTACGCAATACACCCCTTAAATAACACGGAAATTCCCAACTCTGTCAGACTGAACCATCGCTTTTTTAAGTCTACCACTTCGAAGGATTTATTCAATACTTTCATGGTTTTTCAAGTGTTTAAGAAATGTTGACACAGAAGAACGATCATATCCTGTAATTTCAGCAATTTCATTTTTCCTACCCTCTCAATGAAGCCTTTCGACCTGGTCTTTTAACTGCAGGGGTCATCTTATCGCTGATTTACAGCTGATTTGTTTACGCCTGCTACAGTTTTATAAATAGCTTCACGCGCGTATTGCAAATTCCCAATGCACCGCACATGTTTTAGATAAAACATTGCCAAGACATCGTGAATATATGAAATTTTTTAATGCGTATAGGCCTTCCGAAAAACGCGAACGTAATTTTATTAGCCCGGCTAGAAAACGTGAATCATTCATGGCAAGTCTTTGTATCTGCATACGATCAAAATCAAAACTCTAAGACATTGTGTTCTTTCTATTCCGCTGGAGAATAAAATGCTAATTCAACACAGTATTCCATTTTCAATGATTCGAGAGACCACATCGACTTATCTCATTTTTTCAATGTAATGTGTTTACCTCATTATAAACTTTTTATAATCGCATTGATTCTTTAATAATCGCGATAGATTAATAAAGTCCACCTATACATACTTATTCAATGGACTTTCAAATATTGATTGTTAGCATTGATTTAGCGCACAGGAGTAGAACCGAGACTGGTTAGCCAAGTGTATGGATAATGGAACAAGGTGCTGAGTCATGGACGTTTTCGCAGTGAGGCAACACTTTATCCGTCTCACGTGAGCAATTACACAATTACTTAATATGAAGTGTTCCTTTGAACACATGTGTCCTGCTGAAAGAAGCTTACAGGAAAAGTATGACAGACATACGGACAGACAGACCCTTATGTGTGACCTCTGCTTTAAGCAGGTGACTAAGAATGACCTTAATCTCAAAAAGAGTTCGAATCGGGTTCAACGTACAATATTCGCTACTTTTTAAGAATGAATGCCATTACGTTTATGCGTGTCTCCTCACTACGTTCTCATCTTCATCAAATACTTATAAAGAGAAATTCGGTTGCAGTGAAGGTTTAAGGACGAAAGTAAGATAACAGTATTGTTTACATTATCGGAAATAATTTTGAAAAACCGTCGCCGAATCATTATTTGTTTATTTCATACGTTATCAATTTATGCACTCGCGATTCGTAAACGGAAACACAGTAGGTCTTTTGAAGACGTCAGAAAATTAACAAAGATTTTCCAAATATGCAAATCATGCATTTTTGTAAACAATTGAATGGTCTTTGATAAAAAAAATCTTTCTGTAAATAATGCATCTCTTAAAAAATCTAAACTACTCATTTTTCTTTTCTATCCGAAGAATATATACAATTTTAAAAGAAAAAATTGGCTTTTTAATAATAAAAGAAACAATATTAATTGCGAAACATTCATCTCGAAGGCGAACACGCGTATCATTAGTCATTAGTTTTCGAAAAATAAACCAGTTTCCCGTTTTATTGGATAACCTTCGTACTATCAGTTTTCAGATTCAAACGACATTCGAAAATGAGTGCTTTGATACGGAATAGAGGTAGACATAGTCGATATTGAACAAGATACCTATATATTTTAAAGATCTGATAAAAAGGGATTGTCAAGTTACCAAAAAAGCGAATTTGAATTTTGATCCTTAACGTCGAATTCAAAAAAGAATATTTTGGTACCGGTAATTTCAACACAAGAAAGTGTTATGCACTGTAAATAGATTGTAACATGCTGGAAAATTCTATGCTTGTATAATGTATAAATAGAATGTATTTTATGAAGGTATGGCAGTCATCAACAAGTAAACAAAGTTTTGAAGTTTACCAACCAGTGTTTTGGTTTTCCAAAAATGTTTTAAATAATTTAATTGAATTTATTGTTTTTCTATATTTAAAAAGGCGACATGTTTTTTAATTCTTAACAGTTTTTTAGATATTGACCTGTATCAACCAGAACTCTTAATTCATTTACATATTCTATTACATTTTTCATTTGAAAACATTATTGTAACGTGTTTGTTAAATAAAAATATTTTTGTAAAACTTGTTTCTGTTTTTTCTAATTGCTACGCCTTATATGTACAATGTAACAATATATTATCCCCGCAATAATTTTAGAATTTTAAACATATCATTCTGACTTGGAATAATAGCAATTTTACTGTTTTTAAGCCCATTAGTTTTCTAAACGGCACGTGATAAATATGTCTTTTATTCATAACTTTCAAACCATATCATTTCCATTCCGACTGAACTCAGGACAATAGATAATTTTAAATCAACATCATTTAAAGTGAATAAAGAGAGAGCACTTTGGACTAAATATCCTCGTAACAACTGCCAGTATGTAATATCTGAGTACAAAGTTTGTCATAATGTTTGTTCCAGCACAAATATTTTGAAAAAATGAATTCTCATTGCCTCTTACAAAATACCATTAGCTATATATCGATCACAAGACAGCTTGTATTAAAGTACATTTGTGTTTGCTTTCTAAAACATTTCCCTTGAATGCTTCCAAAATGACGAGTTAACAATAAAGAGCCCGTTGGTGATAGAGTAGTGAACATCAATTTTCTGTAATTAAAATTACGTTCGTTCATGTTGCAAACTTTACTTTAAAGAACGGGTAAACCCTCATGCATTTGCAACCTTAATGCGTGCACTTCTGGAGATATCTTTTACGTTCTTAAGCGAAAAGTCCATCGCCTCCTTGAGGACGGTTTTATTTTCCTGTGGAATAGATGGAGAGGGGAGACTTGATTAAATAATAAGGGAACGTGTTGAGAGGGTTAATGTACAGGTTTGCGTGTTGATGAAAGTTCCAACTGATCAGGGAAAATCACTGAGTGTGTATATTGTCGATGATAAAAACTAATTTACACAGAAGGCTGACACTGAAAAATGTCACGGAATCAATATAGAATTACAAAAAAAAAATATCCTTGCAGAAGTGTCAAAATAAAGAACGTTTTGCAAATATGGAAACGGGTTTTTGGTCACAACGTGTCAGTTTAAGTTGTTATCAGTTAGGTAAAAAGTTATCTTTGAGGTGCAGATTGATTGTGAATTTAAATGTTTCGCATAAGTTGTGAATCATCAAAAATATTTTCCGTACTCACCCAAATGGCTTAAATATCCAGCACTTTTCTAATTCTTTGTTAGAAATAATTGCGCCTCGGTTTAAGTGTCGACGCTTTTTAGCTTCTATACATATTTAAATGTAACTAAACATTGATCCCTGTATTTTCTCACGCAAGATAAAGTAATATGATCGATATGGTTTTCAAACATTGTGAAACTTTACATCGATGGAAGCCGTACATATTAGTTTCAATATACATAAGCGTGTCCTTCGTGTAGTGTTGCAAGATAAATTAAGTTTTGTTTAAAAGTCATCAAGGTGTGTAGTTGTGTCTTCTGAGATATGATTCATAGCCTTGCATGGTGTTTGAATGGCACCCTCGCTCTTTGACTGTGACACCACTGATTTGACATTTTGTTGCTTCATACCATGTTGGACGAGTGTGTCTGTCTCATGTAGAAAAAATACTCAAGTGACCGAAGAATTATAGGAATTCCAACAAAAGTACATTAATAAACAGATCTTCTCATATTTCAAATGTTAAGACTAATAATTCTAATACGGCTTTCTGTGTTTTCCATATCACTTCAGCAGTAGAAGAACCCTTAAATCGTATTATGATCAAATACATCAACAAGGAATGGCTCTATCTCCCAGTGAAAAATGAAAGCAACATAGTTCGTGCCCTTGCATTATCAAAAGAAACAATTACGCGTATATTGCGCCCCGTATCGGAAAATGTTTCATTAGATTTGCCAGCGATTCGGCTCTTATCTTGTATGTAATTGATATATCTATTTTGCTCCGTTGTATTGCCTAATTATCTCTGCCACGAGTATACATAATTATATTATATTAATTATAATTATAGTAATATGTTATTCGACGTAGCTAACCTCACTTTTGACCTATTTCAAACGACGAAGAAAGATGAGGCCAAATGAATATAAGAACAATGGTAGAAAATGCCAAAATTTAGTTATCTAAAACATATGCTCGTATTCACAAACTCTCGGACATTTAAAAGATAACTGAACAATTGTACAGAGGACGTCTATATTTTATGGTTCAGATAATGTAAACGAGTGAACAGACATTACAATTTCAAAACTACTTCTAAAGGTTTCCGACAATCAAATAAGGTGTTGGGTATCATCCCCCGGACGATGGTAATAGCTAAGACAATCATATTTATTACAGTTGTTATGTGTTTTTAATGGTTGGCATATCGACATATCAAAGTCGTAAAAATGGTACATGTACTGGTATAGCTACATTGCTTGACGCTTAGCATAAACGATTGGGCGTGATCAAATTACTGATATACTAACGACGGGATGTTAAATCCAAAAGATTGCGGAATACCGCATTAAAACCGGGATGTAGCATTTCTTACGAGCATATCCTCCAAATAATGGATTCAAAATAAGTAATAAATTAAATACATTGGTAATTGTTAGAGCGTGCGCTCCGTAGCTGTGATTGCATCGTGTTGATTCCAGGCTTTTATTAATTTCAACAAAATGAATTAGTTATTTTTATGCGAAATATGAAGAAGAGAATATGTTTAAATTAATATGTAAGTCCTTATTTCCTTCACGCTTGACCATAGAAATGGGGTCAGCGAGGTCAACTAGTGAAAAAAGAATCAAATTTATCAACAAGAAAACTTTTGACGACAGTATCAAAGATCGAGCCCAAGGACTATTTTGTTGACGTGATTTTCCGCCATAGCGGGAAAATGATTTTATATCTATTTCGATGCTCTATGGTACTTGCTAATTCAATAGGAACCAGTAAGTGAAAAGACTGCATTTTGAGATGGTCCCTATAACCGACATTTTCATTCAGGCTGCTGAAGGTGATTTTAGCATTATTTCAATAGCGCTTAAACGAATATCTAATTTTCTAGTAAGTAACTAAAAAAAGTAAAGTTTAAAAAATGATGTGGTGTAATCTATTTTACAACCTGTATTCCAAATGTCTAATGTTACTATTATTGTTAGCAAAAAAAGTGTAAGTAAGAAAACGTAAAATACATTGTGTGGGTACAATATAACACTCCGCAGATTTTACATAAAAAATTAAAACTAAAATTAAAATATCGGAAAACATAATGACACCTATCGTGATCATTATCAAAGACAATTTGAAGAAGAGACTGGTGATATACTCGTATCTATATATTTATATTCAATTTCAAAATTCAAAATTTAAAAAAAAAAAAATCATGTAAAGACGCGCGCTGAGAAACGCATAACACTATTCACCAATTAAAAACCGTATCAGGAACCGTGCCGGAATAACTATTATCAAATGCTCTTTTTTTTCTCAAACTTCCCATTATCTTCCTAATTCGAGAAAATGCATCCCCACTCTAATGTGATGACATTCCATTCATGTGTTTATCGATGCATTTTATAAAAGGCCAGCAATTATGTATATATTAAAACCTTTTAGCGTGATGATTAAGATTTATGACTATGTCAAGAAGATCTTACCAGACTGCAATCTTACGTACTTTATAAATGATACATTATACTTATAATTTAAGTACTTGTTTAATGAAACATGAAATATCTATCAGAATTTATTTTAATACCAGTCCCACTCTATGTGTCTTCAGTTTATATGATTAATATTTCGTAGGAATTTAAAATCCCATTTGCAGGAGTGGTTCCTTGACAAGTTGGGATACTATTAGCCATAATAATGAAAATAGACTCAAACTACACTTTGTAAATAAATTTCTATGCGAATATGAGCAATTTTATAAAATTGATAAACAAAAAATCGGCAGACAGCTATTTGTCTTCTTGCATATTAGTGATATCTTGATTATATGGCTTTTTAATACATTTCGTGAAATTCTGGGAAAAAATAAATAAGTAATGCATTCAAGTTATATCCATTATTGTTTTCTATGTTTGTTATTGTTTGTTGCTGCTGTTTTAATTGTTTGTTATTGTTATTTATAGGTTGTTGTTGTGTGTGTTTTTTGTGCTATGTTGTTGCTGTTGTTGTAGTTTCATGGTTTGATATAAATGTAATTGAAATCAAATAATTCGAAATGAATGTTATTTTCTTTTTTTCTTTTTAAAGTATGGTGTATTTTGAAAATTATTTGGTTCTTTGAATAAAGTAATAGTGTAAATTTGATGGAAGATACATATAACACCAGAAACGTCTAAAATTCAAAAAATCTTATGAGGGATTACTGCTGATCTTTTCTATATGCATATAGAGAACAGGAGATTTAAGAATATTGAGGTCAGCCGTCGAATGTACGTTTAAACGAAAAAATAATGAAATTTGAAAATTTGAAATATTTGAAAAAAAATACTAAAAATATAGCACAAAACAAGTTTTATGTTTCAAATATATCAATTTGTGGTTTTCCCTCACACAAGAGACTAAGCTCTATTATTTTTCTATTATTATTATTTGAACTATAGAAATGTTGTACTTAATCATGTTCTCACAACATAATGTTTTCGATTTCTCAAAAAGTTTTAAAGTTGAAATGATAAAGAATAAAGTATATCAACCGTTCCATATAGATGATGGACATGGCATATATCATGAACCAATTTAAGATGTTGGTGGTGTTGTTGTTGTTGTTATTGTTGTTTTTTCAGGTGTATAAATGAAAAGTAATACCATTTCTTCAAGTGTTATAATATTCGTTTAATCCTCTGTATGAATAAATAAACGGAAATAATTCAATTAAACAAAAAAGTTGATCGTAAGATTGTATTTGCAGTATTTTACTAATGATACGTTAGGAAATATTAATTGCACTTCTTCTCTTTAAAGGCCCATTTTATTTCATAATGATACAATTTTCATGAAGAAGAAAAGATCACTGACATAGTGTAGACTAAAATATACGGTATATAATGAGCAAATATCTGCTGTAAAGTAACAGTTACAAGCGTTGAAAATCTTGATAAGATTACGCAATTTAGTATTTTGGCTGGATGTTAAAATACTTTCATTGTTTACATTTTGCAATTGCGAGTATTCCCAAAGACATTCTGTAATCGGAAATAATTTGAATTTGAAAAACCGTCCCCAAATCACAATCTGTTTATCTGTTTCGTCATTACTTTAAGCACTCGTGATTCGTTAACGGAGACATAAGGAAGGTCTATGGAAAACGTCAGAAATTGACGAAGATAAGCGGAATATGCAAACGCAGATTTTTGTAAACAATTAAATGATCTAAAGTAAAATATTCATTCTTATTTATACATTGTAATAATGTTGTCGTCAACGAGCATGTACAGATTAAATCTCTTAACAAATATGTAGCACATATTTTGCTTTTCTGTCCGAATAACATATAATTCTTTAGGAGAAATAATGTGCAGTTGCTTTCTACACTCCCTGCATTATCTCTGCATACTAAACGATAAGTGTTTAATTCAGAGGAACAGACGATACATATCACACCAAAAGGAAATAATATTCAATTCAGTTAAGATCAATAGTATTTGAGACAGAAGAATATTGTCTGCGGGAAAAATACATTAACCACCTCTGTATTGAGTTTAAAACAAAATCTGACATGAAGATAGTAACAAAATAGAAATAATCTAAAATAGTAATGAAATAAAGTAAGAATAATGGGTAACTAATGGGTAACTCAAAGTATGAGAATATTTAGGTTGCCATAATATATTGTTTCTTTTATATAGTTTATGTGCTAAGGAATGCAAAGTTATGCCTGCTATATATATAAAGAAACCGAATCATGTGGTGTATTACTGTCTAGGCAATCTATTTCCGGTCTAGTGCATGCGTATGACTTTGTCACATGTTTACCACTACAGAGCTGTTGTGACCACCTTTGAGACCAGTGTAGACCAGTCTTTTCATGGTCTGAACTTTTCGCTACTCAGTAAATACATTTCCAGAAGGCACACCCAATAATCCATTATTGGTACAGTCCAAATTGAGAAATGGACAGGTCCATGTGAGAAATTTAGCAGGATAAATGTGATTGTACTCTATGTCAGACTGATTTTCATTTGTTTTGTTGCAATGGTTGCTGTTGTATTTTTGTTGTTGATTTTTTTTCTTCAGCAGAATGCCTACATATTTCAAGTCGACGGTGTAATAATAGAATTTATTTTGCCAAGATCTCTATACATATTTATTTTATGGTGTCGTGAGAATGTGTCGTGTGGTGAGGTATGATGTTGTGTAGAGTGATGCAGTATGGTGCGGTGTGTTGTGGTGTGGTGCAGTATGATGCGTAGTGTTGTGGTGTGGTGTGGTGTGTTGCGGTGTGGTGTGGTGAGGTATAATGATGTGCAGGGTGGTGCAGTATGGTCCGGTGTGTTGTGGTGTGGTGCAGTATGGTGCGGTGTGTTGTGGTGTGGTGAGGTGTGATGTTGAGAAGCTTGGTGCAGTATGGTGCGGTGTGTTGTGGTGTGGTGCAGTATGATGCGTTGTGGTGTGGTGCGGTGCGGTGTGTTGTGGTGTGGTGAGGTATGATGTTGTGCAGGGTGGTGCGGTATGGTGCGATGTGTTGCAGTATAGTTCGATGTGTTGTGGTGTGGTGCAGTATGGTGCGGTGTGGTGTGGTATTGTGAGGTATGATGTGTTTGGTGTAGCTTGGTGCAGTTTGGTGCGTAGTGTTGTGGTGTGGTATTGTGTGGTATAATGTTGTGCAGGGTGGTGCAGTATGGTCCGGTGTGTTGTGGTGTGGTGCAGTATTGTGCGGTGTGGTGTGGTATTGTGAGGTATGATGTTGTGCAGGGTGGTGCAGTATGGTCCGTGGTGTTGTGATGTAGTGTGATGCAGTATGGTGCGGTGTGTTGTAGTGAGGTAAGGTATGATGTTGTGTAGCTTGGTGCAGTATGGTGCGGTGTGTTGTGGCGTGGTGAGGTGAGGTGCAGTATGGTGTGGTGTGGTGCAATATGGTGCCGTGTTTTGTTGTGTGGTGTGGTACAGTATGGTGCGATGTGGTGTGGTGTGGTGTGGTATGATGCGGTGTGTTGTGGTGTGGTGTGGTATGATGCGTTGATATAATATTTCGAGTTCAAATATAAAAATGTGTGCCGATTACTCGTTCACAGTTGTATTTAAAAAGGTCTCCTTCCATGATTTATATTGCTTAGAAATATCTTGAAATATGAGTTAATATTTCTGTATTTTGTTTCGTTTAACATTGCACAGAATACGTTGTTACAAGCCATGCAATGTCATTCCAAATCTTTTCATACAGCAAATAACATTGTATTTGTTTTCTGAACACTTTTTATAATATATGAGCTGACACATCCAGCTATTCTCAAAATATTAATAAAAAGCAATTATGTTGACGGACACCACTAAAAACGATATAATTGATAGCTGATTGTAGCTGATGTTTCACAGAATGTGTTCATATTTAATAAAAGCTGTATATAGTTCTTGTACATGTATTTGAATTGGCTTTTTCATTTGAACAAATAACAAGAAATGCGATTCAATAACTCAAAGCTCTATCACGTTTTTATAAATGAAATACAGCCAGGCAATTTTTTTCTTGATAGCAATTTAAAAAGCACAAAGAAATTAACAAAGGGTATGACTGTCTGCTTAGGTACATTCATATGTCACGGTACCGATTATTTACATTAGAGGAGAGGGGTGTGTAAGTAAGTAAGTAGGTAAAGTCTTTATCTATAGTGGATAACATATTTGGCATAAACCAATCTTCCATATTGTCCACAATTGTATGCGGCTGTATAGAAGTCACCTGTAAGCGTTATAGTTTAGTTCTCCAGTATATACTGCCTTTTGGAAAAGAGTATTGAATTCCAAATTGACAGGGGAGTATGTAACGGCCTTTAAGCAACCCTTTTTGGAAAGTTATTTGTGTAAGCGGCCCGCTAGCTCAGTCGATAGAGCATGTAGGCGAAAGGCTCAGGGTTCGAGTTCCGGTCAGGCTGCATATTTTTTCTCACCCTTTGACATGGTTTCAGACATATAAAGGAAATTGTCAGAAATTGATTATTCATTACACAATTTCAAAATTACCTCTAACTTCAAACCTTCCAGTAAGTCATGCAAATACAATTTTAAATTGGCTTATAAGACGTTCTAAAATTAAAAGTAAAAATGCACAGCTGCAGTCAACTATACATCTCCAGCAAAAGTGTTAGGGAAACTAACTACATGCATATTCATTTTCATCAATATATTAGGATTCATATGGTCTACATTATGAAAAATCCGGAATAATTCTAAATTAAAAATGTTTTGATATAATCCTAACTAGATATAAGAAAAAAAGATTAAACAACACCAAAATCGAAAAAGAAGGACTAACGTGATGAATTTAGGTAAATAAGTTATACAAAAATTTCTACTGGATGCAATTTAGAACTGAAATGCGTTGTCTGAAATTGCCCCTATGCAGTTTGTCAAGCTAATGAAATTTATCACTAGTACCGTTTCAACGATTATGGTAACAACTAAATATATCAATGCCACTGAACTCATTCCATGCTGTACCTTTGTAAAATAATTATCTAATTATACGTTTTCCAACCTTCTAGAGGTTTTTTTTTTGTTAGTTCTGCTCTTTTGTTTGTTTCTTAGTTTACTAGTGAAGCTAATGCTGAATTAATTAATGATATTGTGCTATCGCTGTGTTTATACAAAGAGCGAGTTTTAGGATCGTGCCTCATTCAAAGCAAAGTCAAAGTTTCAGTACGGAAAAACAGAAATAACCAGAAAACATTCTTGTGGTTTTTATTTTTTCCATCAGTCCTGTAATGTCACTACTAAACTAAAGTTAAATTGCACTGACACTAGAACCGCAGAATTACCGATTTCACTGGAATCTTGATTATCATTTTTTTTTTTTTTATCTCCGGGACTGTATATTAATATAGAAATATATAGGTTGTAGTGCCAGTGTTGAATTGGATCCATTTCATACTATTCTAACCATTACAAAAGATTATCCAGAAGAGCGTAGCTCAGTGGGTAAACTTATGTTGTAACAGCAATATATCCTATATTAAAAGGAGGGGAGGGAATTTTTTAGTTACTTGCTATTTCACATTTTATAACTAATATATTAATTGTTATCAAACACATATGCGAGTATGTCTAAACGCGGCAAAAAAATGATATCTAATTGGACAAGTGCTTCTTTTTTCACGAGATTATTGCAGATACAATGTATACGACCTATGCTATATTAATTTATTTCTGTTAATCAAAGTCCATCTAAAAATATATAAAAATAAAGGTGATTTGATATAAAATGCAGGTTAAAATCAAATTACACAGTTGCGAAACAATATTTCTAAGCGCTTTGACCACTTGGCGCCCGTTTTTTACTTTTGCAAAAGTAGTTAAAAAAATGTCAGGCACCTTGACCTTTTGGAGGCTTTCTTTGCAAAAGAAGTCAATGATTTTCAGTCACCTTAACCTTTTGCAAAAGAAGTTAAAAAAGAATGGTGCCATTTTATGACCAAATGGTCTTGACCTTATTCATTTGATTTGTTTAATGACGGGTTAAGGTAAAATTGTTTGACGTAATTTATCATTTTCGTGCTGTATTGACAAAATTGACAATAAAACAAAAATCTTTATGATAGCTATTAAAATGGAAGAAATAAAGATTGGTATTTATTGCTCGTATGGATGCTGTAATGTCTTGAGATTTTTGCCGTAAAATGAATTCTTCTGTAACTCACTTAAATTGCATTGTTATCCATGCCTTTTGACGTCATCACCTGTTCTTTGTATATCCTACATGTATCTGGGGATAGAGTTTTATAGCAATTCAGCAAGATCTTTTTGGACTTTTAAGTTTGAATCATTATACGGGAAATTATAATGAAAGAAATTAAGAAATGATCTACTAAAACGCACTGGCATGATTGCACAATTTGCCTAAATCACATAGGTCATTCACGAAAATATTGAATTAGATTTATTCAAAGATTGAAAGAGTCACGCAATAGACAAATGGTCTAGACGAGAAATCTATTTGTGTTCGCTGTTCCACACGGGATGATCATTATTATTTTCAATCTTACGGAATTTTAGTCATTTGAAACAGATTATGTGAGATGGTGTAGTAGTATATTTTCGGAAACAATACTCCGCGGTGGCCGGAACTTAGCCTTTGTGAAAGTACATTAAATAAGCATATGTTAAATGATTACAGTGTACTCATTGAATTAAGAGGTACATGTAACATCCATAATCGTTTAACTCCAAAACATTACCTGTGTTGCAATGTTTGCATCAGATGAACGAGAGCTACGCGCTCGTGAAAATATAAAAATTGTATCATTTCTCGGTGAGATATATTCCATATCAATTCAAAACAAACAGTTGCATCTATTTTTCGCCTACCTCAAAACCAAAGACCTAATAGCCTGACAGAGATCTGCAACTTTGATAAAGGTAAAGAGCGAATCACGAGAAGCTCTCGTTAAGTTATGTGTGGGATTATGTGACCATGAGATAACCTAAGATGTGTAAAATTGCTTATATCAATTATAAATATATTGAGTTTTCTCTTCAATTTACTGATAAAACCAAATGCATGCCTCTCATTAGATCGCAGAGCTCTTTTTTGAGTGATGAGTGAACTGTCTGTTAAGCGTCTGCAGGCACCTGCAGTATGGTAAGCATCGCAGCGAAATCTCGTTCAAATCTCGTTCACCTGTTTTTCGTTATTTAGGACAGTTTCATATCTCTGTTGACACTCTGTTGTCTTTTCACACTAAAAAAACGAAATTGTCGCAAATATATGTGTGGTGGATGCATAAAGAGAAAGAAGTGTTTTTTACTAAATATTTGACTGTTAACAAATAAGTTTTTTATTTATGAAATTATTGTCTCCAGAAAATAAAAACTTGAAACTGTAAATTAGTTTATATAACGCATTATTGTTACTCCACAGAGGAGTTTCATCCCCCCCCCCCCCACCCCCCAGCTGCCCTGGTGATACATTTATAAAGTCCCTTGATTACATCATAGTAGTGCTGTCTAGAGGAAATCCCCCATCGTGGGCCCCCGTACTGAACCACCCGCATAACCACCTGACCAGCCAGACCCCTATTGTCTTATGGCCTCCTGCTGTTAATGTGTAGGTAATCCGAATCGGCAGTCGTCCATGACTGTGTGATAAGCATGTGTTTAGGGTATGTGTCTGCTGAGCGATCTAACAATTGGGAAAAATAGGCAATTACCAAAAGTTTGTATCTGTTACAACTATAAACTATTTAAAGGATTTTTATTGTATTTATTAATTTTTTTACTGTAGCAAACTGCAGTTGATGCATAACTATCGCTAGCCATGCAAATTAAATGGGTTGTGTTTCTAAATGTCATCAGCTTTACTATTTTTACATAACTTTTTAAGTATTATTTTTATGAAACTAACTCATCTAAATATTTTTCCTGAAAGGAATAAATACAAACAGTTGGCCGATACATCATCATGTTCACTTTTTAATATTTACGAATATAATAATCTATATGTATGAGTATTCATGGTCTCTTAATATAGAGACCCTGGTGTATTTTAAATTTATAAAATCATGAATATGAAATGAAAGAATTTTAAAATTTCAATCTGCCGTATTTTGGGTCAATCCATATTTTGGGACAATGTATATGTAGATAATGCATGATCACTAATTCAAATCAATCCAGGTAATCAGTCATTGAGTAATGTTACTGATAAGTCGATGAATACGAAATACTAATGCACAGAAAACACAATTTATGTGCGAAATAAAACGGATATTAAAGATTTTATATAAATATCAACATCTTTTATTGCTGAATATTGTTTGTTTTGTCACTGATTTAACATTTAGTAAAAAAAATGTACCAAAAATCGACACGCAATAGGGGCCTGAATCTTCTGCAACCGCCCGACCCTAAAACGTGCGCCTGATTTTTTTAACTGGAAAGTCTGTGTGGGAAGGCTGCTTCAAGACCGACAATTAGACAGTCAAGATTACCAAGTTCGAACCTAATACAGCATATACCCAGTATTCCCTTCAACATATTTGACAAAATATGTTTTAAAGGGATTTTTTTCCTCAGAATTAAACAAAACTGTCTTTTACAATGTTGAGTCTAAAACTGATGACTATTCAAAGCATTCACTAATTGACACTGTACACAAGTCACTGTTTTTTTTTATTTTTTTTATGGGGGGGGGGGGGGGTCCAAAAAGCACTTTTTTTTTTATGCCAGTCTGCCCCCCCCCCCTTTACTAACGTCATTTTTTTTAATACAAATGTAGGCAAATACTATTGCACAGTAGCACTCTCATCACATTCAAACTTTGCACCCCACCCCCAAGTGGAAGAATTCAGGATCCGGGCCTGTTTCATATATTAAGTATTTCAGTATAATAGTAAAATAAATAGTTCTTTACAAGTGTTTCTAGTTTCACAGGAATACCACATACATAAATCCTATGTGAAAAGGTGTAATACTTTTTACCACGCATTAGACATTAGACTACCACACCTAGATCTATACAGACACTTACAGTTTGTCCTACTTAATCGTCCAATGAAATGATTGCATTTTGTTCAAAATTTGAAAAATATTTAGCATAAATTGATCCGTATGATCTTGATATGGGGATACTGCCGTGATACTTGGATATAATGGGCGGAGCTTGTTGCGGCGTCGATTGATTACGTCATGATTTACATGTAGCCTTATAAAATGTACCCAGTGATACTGACTCTGAACCATCACGTGTACTGTCAATCAAACGGGAGTCGGTCCCATAAAGCGAGGTCAAATGCAAATATGTATGGCGTACGTGACAAACTGTAAATACATTGTCGTTTATATTTCAATTTTTATGGATTTATCGCAGTGGGCCGCCACGCTTGGCTTGCGATAAATTCCATAAAATGTAAAATATAAACGATTACTAATACTTACACAAACACATTTTAGACACCTTTTTAGCAGTCTATCAATAGAGACGGTGGCGTTATTAGCTTGCACCAATCACATTGCTATTTTAACGGTCGAGGATCGTACACCCTTCAGCAACATGTTCTTACCAAGTCAATCCCCCTCGTTTCTAGTAATTATCATTATGGTCATGGTACAGTTGTACTATTCGCTATCATTTTAACATATCTACATTCAATATGGTTCAAATATCTTTTTTGAAATTAAATTTTGAAATTAACGCGAAATCACACACATTGACCCGGAGTCACTTGTTCATTAGCATACTTCGTTAGACACCTGATAATTGCTTTTTGTGTTGTCCTATACGTACAGTATGGCTCTTAAGTAACTCTAAATTAGCTGTGTCGCGTTTTAACTCTAAAAATTATTCCCCCAAAATAACAGTACCAGATTGTTCACTATTATATAAGGTTAGACACTTGAGGATAGTTTGTTTTCTGTTTCGCATGATACGTACCGAGTTATTGCCCTTGAATAACTAGTAACACAAATATCTGTGAGCCTGGCTCTCAATGGATACACTTATCAATGGCACCTAAAAAGAAGCCGTAAATGTTTGTTCTATAAAATTTCAATGTTGATAATGTCTTTTTCAAACTATTTCTATCGATTGCCTCTGTCTTTGTAGGAATCGATTTTTTTTTCTTCTAATATATTTGTTATGTTTTTTAAAGCAGAGTTTCTTATAAATGCATAGAAGAGAAAAGGGCAGATTTTTTCGATTTTTTCCATTGTGATATGGTCATCTTTATATATAAAAAACAGTTTTATGCACACCCTAAGGTTATTCTATACATCAAAGAAATACTTTTTGATTAATTAAAGGAAAATATCAGTGAATCAAAATTGGTAATATTCACTGTTTCGAGCAGTAAATATTTACTTTTTTAAAATGTTCACTGTTTTGTAAATACATGTAATTAGTTTAAAAAGACACTGTCGTAATTTCTCACGACATTTCAACTAATTTTACCGTAATATAAACATTCTTCAAGAATTACTAAAAAGAAATGTTGATTACACAAGTTTTTGTGTTCCTTTATTGGTCTTTGTTTAGACCAAAAACCGATTTATAAAGGCGACTTCAATCATTATTGGCTCCCCACACGGTAAAATTGATGATGAGCTCAGTTACAATGTGGTAAGCGTGACAATATAGCATTTAATAGAAATAACTGATGATTTGAGTGGAATGTACATGCAAAATGGAAATTTAACCTAATAATTTTGGTCGCTATGGTATACACGTATTAACCTAGGGTTTAAAAACTAAGTGTGGTGAAATCATTTCTTTGTAATGTAGGTTATGCGCGTGGCACAAAACGTCTTTTTTCTTTCTTTCTTTTTCTTTTTTTTTTCTTTTTGAAGCATTGATATAAAAAGATGCTAATGTATAATTTTAACACATAAAGGCTTTGCTAATTTCTACACTTTTAAACCTACTAGATAATTAACATACTGGCAATGTAAGTCAGCCACTTAGCACGGTTTGCAAAGCAATTTTCCATGAGACGACACTAATTTTATCATAAAGGTCAACTACTTTTGCTATCGGTATACGTACTTCGTCAATATCATATCATTACAATATGCATATTTATATTTACACAATGCACGTTTCTCAAACAACGAAGGGATATCAAGACAACGATATGACTAAAGTTAAATCAAAATGCACAAATCTTCGCAAGGCTCTGAAAAACTAAATTATTTCCCTTCTGTTTCTGTCTGTTGCTTTTCAACTTAACTTGGAATTAACCATGAATTAGACACGATGTTCGAAATAGTCGCTGATTTACTGACACTATTATACATTGCGGGAGCAGTTAAACATAATTTCACAGGATAATTGACTAAATTACATAAAATTAGTCGGCTGCGTCAAACCAGTTTCCCTGAGAAAGGTACATGAACATGTCTTGAGGTATCTCCCTTGCTTCATGTCAAGTGTATAGGATGCATCAAGGTCTGGTTGTCCTGGCGACGGGTCGGTGTATCATGCCACATGTCTACGGTGCAATATTGCAGTAAGGCAGATCATGTAGGAAAAAAGCTTATTTAATTGAAGCATTCAAGAATTACTTGAAAGCGTGCCAATAAAGCATTTAAATATAATTGATTAATTGAAGTTTTCAGTTGAATATCATTTTTAATTCTTCTCATGAGATGAAAAATTTACATTTTATAATACTGATATTTTTCTCCTTGTTCTTTTTTTTCTTTTTGAAGCACTGATATAAAAAGATGCTAATGTATAATTTTAACACATAAAGGCTTTGCTAATTTCTACACTTTTAAACCTACTAGATAATTAACATACTGGCAATGTAAGTCAGCCACTTAGCACGGTTTGCAAAGCAATTTTCCATGAGACGACACTAATTTTATCATAAAGGTCAACTACTTTTGCTATCGGTATACGTACTTCGTCAATATCATATCATTACAATATGCATATTTATATTTACACAATGCACGTTTCTCAAACAACAAAGGTATGTCATGACATTGATATGACTAAAGTTAAATCAAAATGCACAGATCCCTTCTGTTTCTGTCTTTTTTCTTTTTGTAACAAACACGGCCCGGAATCGAACCCGGTCCGCCGGCGTGATAGCCAAAGAGTCGACTCCCTGACGCAGTTGTCAGAGATTGAACTTATACCCGTGACGACGCGTCGTCACATTTTCAACTTAACTTGAAATTAACCATGCATTAGACACGATGTTCGAGCAAATCGCTGACTTACTGTTAATTGCAATGAACAAAGAAATGAAGCAACTAACAAATATTTCTTGAGACACTATCATACATTGCGGGAGCTTATATATAACTTCATATGATAAGTAACTAAATTACATAAAATCAGACTGCGTCATACCAGTTTCCCTGAGAAAGATACATGAACAGGTCTTGAGGTATCTCCCTTGCTTCATGTCAAGTGTATGGAATTTATCAAGGTCTGGTTGTCCTGGTGACGGGTCGGTGTATCATGCCACATGTCTACGGTGCAATATTGCAATTAGGCAGAACTATATATGCCTCATGTAAGAAAAGGAAAAAAATCCTTATTTAATGAAGTATTGTTGATAGAACGTTTTACCCACACTAGCGAACACATAAGGTTAGCTCAGATATATTCCAATTTTCGGACATTGTGAAAGTGTTGCAAAGTGTACTTCTTTGAAGACAAAGAAGGAGAGAAAAATATCGATTTTATTTAGTAGTTACAATACATATTCGTTTGAGCATTGAACTATGGACAATCATAGTAAGGAATATATAATAAATTTATTCTAATATAAGTAAGCACCAAAGTAGGTATTTATTTCGTATGTGGCATTCCCGGTGTTACTCTGTCATGCCATATACGACGAGTGATCCGAAAAAAAATGCAGAAATAGCCTAAATCATTTTCTTATACACTTTTTTTCTCAAAGTAAGCTTCCCCTGATTCAATACACTTTCTCAATCGCCACTCCCACTTTTGACCCGTCAGGTAACATACTAGCTAGGGTCATGGTCATAGTTAATCTGGACTATAAGGTGGATATGACAAAGTTTTTATAAATATGTTGATATTCCAGGGGTAATAAAACAATAAACAATTAAATTTTCCCTTATTCAATATTTCGGCAAAAGTTTGCCTTCCTCAAGAAAAGAAACATGATTTTAGCAAGTTCTACATTATAGACGTTTGAATAGTCGCCATATTGTTATTGATATCATGTTTTTTTTTGTTTTTTTTTTTTTTTTTTTTTGGTTGTTTTTTTTTTGAAAAAGGCAAACTTTTGCCAAAATATTGAATAAGAACGAATTTAATTGTTCAAAGTTTCTTTGTTTCAACACTTCTCAAGGCGTCTTAAACAAGTTTAGTATTATGCTAGGGCACATAATCCTAGTGAATAACAAGGTAAGATCAGGTTGTATATTACGGATTGGGCTTTACAACTTTAGCATATTCTTCGCAATTGGCGATAGTCTTCTCATACGATATATCAGACTTTGGATCATTTTAGACACTCTCCTTAGCGTGTAGAACCTTTTGTACCAAGAACTAACTTTAACTTAAATCTGTTCTGACGACGGTAATAGACTAACATAGTTTTGCTTACCGCCTGTCCAAATTTTTCATTCAATGGAAATGCTCTTTATCGGTCAATATTTAAAAGACACGAAATATACTAGGGCTATATTGGAGTCAAGACGGCCAGTCAGTCTGTAGACGAAATTTGTCAGCCCTATTCCTTGGCTACCTTCGTTCGAATTTCGATGAAACTTAACAAGACTGATAAGTACCGAAACTAGTTGTGCATATTGTTGGCAAATCATGATTTCTCAGGAGTAACTGTGACAAAGCGGTATCTGGAGGTATTCAACATTTCAATGATATCTCTTGTTTCGTATTTCCACAGGTTAGTTGACAATAAATTTTGTTTTGAACGGTTACGTGAGCCACGTGCTCCTACTGTCGACATCATAGGTACCGCATTGGCCTACGTTACAAAATTTGGACAAATAATAAGCTACTTTTACAGTTTCTCTAACCTTATCGTCCGATGAAGAGCTTGCATTTCGTTAATAATTTAAAAAAGTATATTGCATACAATGATATGATATGGAGAAAATTATTATGGTACCTACGTGATCTTAGGTCATAACTGGCGGAGTTTATTGCGTTGGCGACTGATTACGTAATGTTTTGCATATAAAGCCATTTAAAATGTACCCAGAGATACTGACTCTGAACCACGTCAATCAAGCGGGAGTTGATTGGAATTCGAGGCCAAAGGCAAGGCCGTATGACGTTCATGACAAGCTGTTTATATGTTATCGTTTATATTCAAGATTGTTTAGATTAATCTAAGCGCTCCGCTCAGCTTCAGTTGTGATAAATTCCATACAATTCAGAATATGGATTTTAACTTATACATAGTATTTTTTTAATATGGAACTTAACCATGCGTTGAACTTCGCCTCGCTTGTGCTCAGTTCCATTCTTTCCTTTTTTCCTGTTTTTTTCTTTTAAAGAAAAAAAAACTATAAGTAATACATAATGATTGGGACAGGCTAATCGATTTCTTCCATACAGAGATCAAAATACCCCATTACACCGGCACAATAATAATAAATGACAATGAGCAATAACCTCTTCATTCGATCGTAACAATTATATATGACGGATCAAATGAGCCTTGATGATGTGCCCGGTAACCATGGTGAAGTCTCAACCACAGGCACATACATGTATAACCGTTTTTCCCACTTTTTCATTCAATAGAATAACTCTTTTGCAGTCCAAATTCGAGAAACTACATTGCATATGTTTGCATTTTGCCTAGGTTGTTTGATAAAGATGTAAACTTTTGAACGGTTTCGTGAGCCGCGTTCTGGTCGCAGACTTAAAAGAAATGCAGCTGAGACCTACGTGACTAAAAGCGAACCAAAAGGTAAAATACTTGTGTAGTTCAGTTTTGCTTAAACAGGCACCCTGCTTCCCCATGCAAGAGTTGAATTCCATATTTTCCCAAAAGTGAACTATATGATATTCATAAAACTTAATTATCACACGCTGTTAGTAAAGGGAATCAAGCATTACTTCGACCTTTCTGATCACCCCTCGTATATTTATTTGGGAACTAAAAATTGTGTATCAGTCATCGAATGCAACACGATTTGTCTTAGTAAAAACGATTAACATATATGCAATTAACATTAATTTTGCCTATGTATTATTCTGTATCATTTTTTATTGTTATAATTTACAATTTGTCACTTGTGAAGGTATGTCATATAACAAGTACTATCGGAACACATACTGACCTGAACATGAATTTTTACATTTTTTATCCATACGAATCCATCATTTTTTCTTTGTTATTTTTTTTTCTATGAAAGTTTTAATAGAATCAAGTCTGTAGGAAGTTTGTCAGTCGGCAAACTGTGATCATGATAAAAATGTAATTCTAAATCTCTAAAATCAAAATCAGAGCAAATATGTCTAAGAGTCTTGGCTTACTTTAAATCCCTTCCATAGAGTTTTTCAATCAAATTGGAACGTTATCTACACCTCGGATAATTAATGTACAGCCACATTGAAGAATTGCATTCTCAAGATATTGATTATACCACTCCCATTTGACAATGACAGCGATTAATTATAAACAGTGTGTAAATGATAAAGTTAAGTTCCTAAAATTAATATACCAGGGGTGATCGGGAAGGACGCATATATGCTTCATAACTTGAAAATTTTTCCCTTTTACGCTACTCAAATCTTCCAAAACCACTGTAACGCAGTTGTTGTGGTAACGTCTTTTTTATGATGACATATACTAGCGGTCAAAACGTCGCAAGATATTTTAAACGACCAGATTGTTATATTAAGCTTTATGCAAAACTAGGTAAGTCTTATACCGACGTCGAAGCAGATTTAACCACTATTAATAGGGTTGTTTTTTCTGAAGAACTGTGTCATTAGTTCTTGGTACAAAAGGTTTTATATGATAGGGAGGGTGTCTTAAATAACTCAAAATCTTGTATATCGTATCAGAAACCACTGTCTGTCAATGGAGAAGACTATGCCTAATTTGTTAAATGCAATCTAACAAATGCTTATAGAGACCTAAGCGAAAACAAATTTGTTCATTTTTGAAATACAAATGAGATACCGACTTAAATTGTTCTTAAGGACAATTACAAGATTTGAAAGTGCAGAGACACTTAATGATAACAGTCAGTTACAATAAAATTATTATCTGTCAAACTTGGGTGAGACATCGTTCCTTGATAACATTTCCTCGAAACTATTTCTTATAGTTGACGTTTTCTATCAAAATTCTTCACGCGATTGCCGGTTTAATAGATTTTTTTAAAGGAACATAAAGAAAAGATGTAGAAACAAATGTGAGTCACTAAAATTTTCTGAAGATTTGTTTTCTTATAGAAATAGATGCAACTGAAACTGAAGAACAGTTGTGGATTTCTTTTTTCCGTTGAGGGGTTGAAGTGATCAGATCCAACTCATTTTTCATATCTATTATACGTTATATTTAGTTCATTTTTTTGTTGGGCCACAATTCATCAACAAAGAAGTTACAGAACTCAATTAAGATAATTAAGCAAATTAAATCAAAAGATTTTGCAATTTAATTAAGAACAAATATTCAACTAAATGTTTGTATTCCTTTAATTACTCTCCAACGTGATTTAAAATAATAGGCAAAATACCTATAGTTCATTTTTGTTTAACTTGAAACTTAATCCTTAATTATAACACGCTGTTCCTCATAACATCTTGCGACGTTTTGAACCGTTATACTTGTATATGTCGTCATAAAAAGATTACGTTACCACAGCAACTAAGCCATAATGGTTTTGTATGACGTGATTTAATTGAGTATCTATTGGTGTTGTAGAAGCGTACATTTTGTATAGGAAAAGGGAAAACAATTATAGTTATTAAGCATTACCGCGTCCTTTTTGATCCACTCTCGTGTATTGATTAAAGAACTATAAATTGTGTATAATTCATCGAATGTAACATGATGTGTCAATTAACAATGCTTAACATATATCTTGAAATTTTGCCTACTTATTATTCTGTATTATTATCTATTCAGGAAAAAAGAAATCTAAGATTCATCCGTACGAATGTATGTTTGTTTGTTTTTTCTCTTATTTATGTTTTAATTTGATCAAGTCTGCAGGAAGCTTGTCATTCGGCAGAATGTAATCATGATAAATATTCGAAGTCTCTATAACCAGGAAGAGCAAAAATATGAATAATCTTTATGCGTCTGTTTTGGGAGTATTTGTTTACTTTAACAGGTTTCCATTCATTTTGAAACGTAGTCTACACCTGGGATTGACATTGAAGCATTACATTCCTCAATACATTGATTATACCACTCCAAATTTACCTCTGGCCAAGATTTGACGGCTCGAGAAGAAGCAAATTTAGTTATACCGTACATCATTGTGGTTTCTCTTAATTTTCGCTTGAAAGTCCAAACTTCAAACAAAAAACAGGCTATGTCAACACAAAAATGTTTAACATTTAACTATCATCTACATAAAAAAGATGAGTAAAAACATTTGTCAGTTTGAAAAAAATCGATATGTATTTAATTTGGTTTTAGTAAAGCAAACATTAGTTTTGTACCAAATACGAATCTAAAATGAAAACTGGACACAGTACATAATATTCTAAAACTATACTGAACACAATACTGAATTTAGGACGAGGGCAATACAGACCACGATACTAAACAATACCGATTGATAATAAATTCGTCACTGAACATGATACTAGAACTTAACAAGTTGATTTAACGCATCCCAGCCAGGCTCATGTTTACGTAATTTAGAAGGACGCCATTAACCAAATCTTGAATAAGGTTCGAAACAAATGTGAAACAATCGCCAAGGGACTGTGTGTGTCTCTCATGTCTAATGCAATAAGACAGCCTGTAGGATGTGTTTGATTTAAACATGGATGTTTAAATAGAGAGAAGCTACACTACTTAAGTAAATTACATCAGAGAAATAGATTAAAAGTGTATTTTACGACTGGAAAACACTTACTTAATTGATTGTTTTCTGAAACGTTTCTTCCCAGGGGACTTTCAATTTGCAGGAAAATACAAAATAATCTTATTAAAAAAAAGAATGCGTGCTGATACTAAATAAAGATGAGTTTCGTTTACACTTATCTAACCAAAGAAACAGTTGAAACAGTTACGTAAAAGATACATTTTATTACAACATGAATTCCTAATATAAAAAAATGAAATATTCTTTACATCATATAAGATGACCGAAACTTTAATCAATGGTACATTTTTTTTCCTTCGTTTTGGCGGGTAGCGGGGTTGTTTGACTGATAATATAGCACGTAGCAAGTGTTGGTCGGTTCATAGGACGGGGTCCCTATTGGGCCTTAAATGAGTTGCGTAATGCCATTTGTAATTCGCGTCGCCCTATCGTTAAGTGAACATTGCTGTTACTTAAGCTATACTCTTATACTCTAATATTTAATTAGCTCAATTCATCAGAACTAATTATCAGAAAATATTCATCATCGGCCATAACTAAGGCTGCATTCTCACATCAACAACTGCCTACAGTTATTTTGCTTAATTTATTATTTATTAGTAAGCAGATACACTTCGTCTTTCGCATCATAGCTAATCTTCATTACTGTGTTTTAACCTGCATTCTTGCTTCACCAACTTTAATTTTGCTAACTTAATCTGAACAAATATCCAAAAGAAAAAGAATTCTAAGATATATTTGTGAAGCATTTGTATATGCAAATATTATTTATTATATTGCGCTTAAGACACTTAGACAAAAACTAATATTTTTTTCAGTTTTAAATTGCAAAAGAAAAGCCGATTTGATATTTTCTTTATGCCTATTATAAGATTTGAAAACACAGAGAGAATATTAATGATACCGAATAGTAACAATAAGATTATTATTTGTCTAACAATATACCTTAGGTGTCTGAGGCATTGTTACTTGATTAAAACTCGTCAAAACAATTTCTTAAAGCGACGTTTTCTCTCGAATTTTTCCTCGCAATTTACGTTCGTTTTAATAGATTTTTTCAAAGAATAAATAAAACATTTTTATATTATTTGAACTGTTACAAACGGCGCATTCAACTCTCAGCAAGAATAATGCGTAAGACAGGCAGGGCAAATGTCATTTTACAAAAGATGGATTCAGCTAAGTAACATTTAGATTCCGCTGAAGTTCTATCGAAAGGAATAATACAAATAACATCTTTATCTTGGATTAAAAGTAATACCCTGACATGCTATGAGCAAGACACGACACAATAAAAGATAAATAATTAAGAGCTGCTGAAATTTCTGAAGATTTGTTGTCTTGTAGATATAGATGCCACTAAAACTGGAAGGCAGTTGTGGATTTTATTTATATTCTTTCTTTTTTTTTTTAATTTTAATTATTTATTCTTTGGTAGGTACAGGGTTGTTGTGATCAGATTTAACTCCCTTTCATCGTATCTATCAGACATTTAGTGCGCTTACGTTTTCATGACACAAAATGTATGCATAACTGAACCTGCTTTACGTTACGGAAATCATTTTAATTATAGAAAATTAAATGAAAATAAGTCGCGATTCATTTGTAAAAAAAATGTTTGTATTGATTTGGGCAGTCATGTAGCATGAAGTTTGTCCAACAGATCTGAAACAATAATAATACGTTATATAATTGTATGTATTTTTACGACAAAATGTAAGTAAAATTAGTTTTCACGGCATGGGTGAGTTGCTCTTCGATTTTGATACGTACCATTATGAAGTTTTAGATATATTTATTATGAGTTTTGGTATGATACTTTTTGCATATAGGCCAGGCACGATTCTAATTTGATTAAATAAAAGAATAAAAATGTCAATCAAGAACAAAAATAATCACTAATTACTAATCGTATTTACATTTTTCCCTTAAACGGCAGTCTTTCATACCGGATAATAGGTAAAAAATAAGATATTTCTGTCAAAAATATTCTTGAAAAAATCAAGTGCAAACATCTTACTCCCTCTTCGAACTTAAAAGTGTGGCGATGTATATCTAACAATTAAAGAAATATATAAGATTTTTCTTTTCAAGAATTTTCCCCTTTAAACGAGATTTTATGTTCAAGAATAAATTAATAAGAGAGTTTGTCTTTAATATTAAGGAAAATCACAAAATACTTCTACCATGTAGATTTTGGAAACATGTTCCTAAGAAAACACCGCTAATAATGATTTTCTCAAAATAAGTCTGTTATTGAAATTGAACAGCACGGTTTTTGAATGTTGTGATTGAGACGGTGTTTTATTATTCAACATTTGCGTTATGTGTTGATCGGTTCAATAATAGAAATGGTGTCAGTAGATAAATATTTCAAATATGAATGTTGAGTTCAAAGAAATATTAAAATCTTAAGTAATCATGTATTTTATTGTTTGTTTTGTTGTTTGTTTTTTCGGCTGATCAGAATGAATTCAGATATTACAAGATAAGGGTCAATAGAGAATTGTGTAATAGCTATATGTTAGTGATCAAGAGCTATAGATCCCTAGGTACGGAGATATAGGCGATTTATTCTCGGGATCTGCCGTACTGGATTATCGTAATTTGCCGGTAGTTTTATTTTAATCAACGCAAAATAACAATGTTTCAAAAAACAAAAAGACATACATGCAAAGAAATCTAATATCAGTTCTCAAAGTCTTGATATTCATGTTCGATCTTTATTCTTAAGGTGATTTATCAGATCAGAAACACAGTAATACCTTGTTCAAGAAAGAACCAATATACTTGTAAGTTTGTATCATCTAATTAAAATGGGGTTTTGGGTCTATGATGCTTAAGGATACATCACATTCAAAATTATAATTTGATGCACCGTCAGTTGAAGCATGCATTTTTGTTACATAAATTACGTAATTGTAGAGACCTCAATTCTTGAAAGGATCAGTCCGCCGGAAACTATACTTTCTATACCGCGACACATATACCTTAAAAAATGACAAATTCTGGGACATTGCTTGATATTTGAGACTGTATAGTAAGTAAGAATGTAAGTAAATCAAAGCACTGAGAGTACTGTCAGAAGTCAAAGTTAAAACGTGTGAATAACAAAGTCAATCCCTTTGATATTTCTATTTTTTAATGCATGTAAAAATTAGGGAAGTTAATTTTTACCAAAAGTCAGGTAAAATAGATTGTGGTTTATGATCTCTGTCAATGTATGAAGTGCCAACTCCACCTTTCAAGACTTTGTGAGTTATGTTCAGAAGTAGTATTATTTAATTAATAAAGGGACAAAGAAGAATTACTGCACTTATCAATAGCCTCTATCCATGTGTCGAGCTTAAATAGTTTGAGATAACATATATCTTTTTTAATGGGTAAAAAATAATTGTGGTTCTTAGTAATGTTCCTCTCATTGACCTCAATCAATGGATTAAGTTTCATCTCATAACTTTTAATACTTCATGGATTTGCTGTAGACAAGTATAATTTTAATAGAAACGCAAGAAAATGGGACAAAATAAAATTAATGTTTTTGTCATTGCACATCCTACACATGTGTAAAGAATGATATCAATTCTTAAACAGTTTTGAAAATATGTTCTAGGAAAACTTAATTTCAACATAATTATAAGTAATGGAGAGAAAGCAAGGCAAGGACTTATTGCTCTTGGTAAGAAAAGTTTGACCATTGTATAAACTATAAACTTAATCCCTAAAGTACTTTCTGAGTTTTGACGGACAGATGCGACCAGATATATTACAGTAATTGAAGCTCTAACAAGAAAAGATTAAACCAAAAATGCCTTAATTAACGGCTTGCAAAAAGCATACTGTCTCCCTCTCTTTCTCTTTTCTACAGCTTTGACAGATTTTTTTTTCTTTTTGATTAAATATAGGGGTTCTGTGGTCTTTTATTAAAATCAAAAGGAAGCAAATACAAATTTACAACCGCAAAATAATGAATGTATATAACTAGTATTTAAAACATACTATACATATATATCATAGATATAAAAAAAACTTAAATTTAAAAGAAAAAAAAAACAATCCCAGCTGAAATAGAACTCACGACCCTTTGAAGGGAAAAATAAAAAACGACGTTCTTACCGATTGAACAAATTCAACTCTTACAAATATTATGAATACCATAACGTACCCGGTGGCCTATTGGTAAAAGTGTCCGCGTCGGGAAGGTCGAGGGTTTGATCCCAGTCGCGACGTAACAAAATCATAAAAAATGGTACTGGTATACATGTACCCCCCATGCTTGTCGCTCAGTATATAAGGGTTGTTCCATGACCGGTTTGCCTTTGTCAGGATAAATCGACTGGTAGTAGTATCATGACAAATGTCTACGGCGTGATACTGCAGCGTGTCAGCACGATATCAGTCTCAAGTAGACATTGTCTCCAAATGACTGGAATACTCTCAGTTGGAAGTTAAACCCAACAAAACAATCAAACACATACCGTTACACAAACAATCAGTTTCGCATTAAAAGTGGTGCAACGTATAATGTTATCAGGAATTCATCATCGAATGCTATGAAGCATATCAATTGTTGGCTGTCAAAATATGTATATTAAATAAATTTCTGCTTGGATGACACAATGACAGGAAATAGTATCATACCTCTTGCCTTCAGCTTGAAATCGCAGTGAAACAGTACATTTTGTATCATATAGACAAACGTCCACAACTCATGTCATCGGTGAGTTGATAAAACCAATCAACTGGCTGACAAAGGAAACGTGGATAAGAAAAATCATAGTTCTATAAAGCAGAATTCTGAAACGTCTGTGACCTAAAAAATAAGAGATCGTGGGTTAGATCTTCAATTGCAATTTACTAAACATCAATGGAATAGTACTGGAATATCTAAAAGGTACCTTTAGGTCCAGTTGGCCCTTTTTCAAGATATTAAAGGTGCATGTGATATCAATCTCCTTGTCTACGGCGTCATAAAGCGTCATAGAGCAATGATGCTACTATATTCTGCCGCGATGAAGCGAGGCTTCAAAAGGCTCTTTTTTTCTGGCCGCTCCCGTTATAACTACGTTTCCGTCCAAGCTGCTCACACAAACCCTAGTAAGTTTAATGCGTAAGGAAAAGTACAACTATTGAAGGTCTTTATGGCGAGTTAGGATGATACCCAATGAAAATACGTAGAAAAATTATAATGATAAAATTTTGGATAAAAATAATAGATTCAGATAAGAACACATTGATAAAAACATTGGGTGAATGAATTGGGTTTCACAAGTAAAAACTATTCTCGACGAATTAGGAATGACTAACATATGGGTAGATCAGGAAAGCATAACCATTAACTTCGAAGAAATCAAGCAAAGAATTTTAGATACATACAAACAAATTTGGCATTATACCATAAATTATTCAAATAGCTTAATTCTTATTAGAATTTAATTAATCAGAAAAATATTAAGGCTATATTACAGTTAAAAAAATCAAAATCTGTTTTACGAAATTTAGACTCTCTTCTCATGATTTGGCTATTTAGAAGGGTAGACATTTAAATATATCAAAGGAAGGAAGAATATGCTTACAATGTAATCAAAAAATGAAAGAAAAAGAATACCACTTTCTTTTAGTTTATCCAAAATATAGTGAATTAAGAAGAACATATTTTAAACAGTATTTTTAACAATGACCAACGATAAACAAATTTATATCATTAATGTCCTCGAAATCACCTTAATTATAATAATATATCACGATTTATATACACTGCATGAAAAAGAAGAAATTCAGATAAGGAAATACATGTTCTAGTAGTTTTTCTATATATTGCAACTACAAGTTTAACTGTTTTTGTTATTTATTGATCTACATTCAATAACAATCCAAAATATTTTCACTATATATCCTATTTACAGATAAATATTTGAGATATTTTTGATGAAACTTCATATGTACTGTAGCTATTGGTATATTTGTCAAACTTTATTTTATTTATAAAAAAATTTATTGTTTTATATATATATATATATATCTGAAAATGTTCATGTTATACAACTATCTATTAATTACGCATGCATCCATGTCTTTCGATGTAATGTTTTGGCTATAAATATGTATATGATTTTTATGCCAATAAAATTATGTTCTGTTCTGTATGTTCAGTAATCAAGCGAAACCCGAAAGCTAACCAGACTCAAGAGAGGATTAACTTCTGCGGCGATAAAGTTGTTCCGACAACCTCCTAACAGCTCTAACCCTTCGAATATCGCAATAGTGCTCAAAAATTGTTTTCATTCAAATGTCAAAATATTGCTCGGGTTTCCTAATGATTCCTGCAAAATGTTAAAAATTATGAAAAGCACTCGTAACAATAAATTGTCACAGCAAATAAATTATTTCACCCTTATTTTTTCATTCTTTCTTATTAACTTAGGGTATAAGTAGAAAAATGTTCATCTGTTCATGACACTTGCAGGTGTTAATAAAGTCTTAATAACATTTTTCACACTTTTAGGAAATGAAATCTGAAATCGGAACTCTTTGAAAGAATTATTAAGAACATTAGAAATGCAGTTTTTAATGTACTTGTATTTCCTTATTATCATTATTGTTATTATTCACTTGAGTTTGCACGAGGTTTACTTGCAAAATGTGTTCATTTACTAAATGAATGCTTCGAGATGAGATCAAATATCAACATTAGCTTCTTTCTTTTGGGTATTGTAATAGTTTACAGTAAGTTATGACAAATTATTTTCTACACAACATTCATTGCGATTAGAATTGCAGTTAGAGTCAACCAAATCGAATACCATCTTGCAATTATCAAACTTCGTTTTTTTTCTTTACAAATTATTAGTTAATTTTTGTAGATTTGCCTTAATTAAATTTTTTTTAATTTTATACATTTTTTCCTTTTTTTAAAAAAAAATTAACTTTTTTGTTGAATTGATATTTATTTGCAATATTTTTTTTTTTTTTTTCCGACGGTTATTTTGTTTAGGTGGATGTTGCATTGATTCTATTTTCTGGGTTTAACATGATAATCTTTTTTTTTTTTTTTAAATTTTGTTAAAAAAAAATATATTTTAGCACGCGATATTTCTTTCCAAATTTGAAATATTGAACATACAAAAATAATATTGCTGTAAAGTCCAAGGCACACACACACACACACAATAAAACGGTGATTTTAAAGAACTAAAATACTGAAAAATGGATACATGCTGGGAAATACACGTTTGTCATAAGTAATGATGTCGAAAATCAGGACAAGTCATACCTGCATAAAGGCTGTACATAAATCGAGTGATTTCCATGATATTTTTCTTTGACGTAACTGTGTACCTCCATACCGATAACTTAATTTTTCCCAGTTGTACTATGATATTGAAAATATTGTAGTGTTCGATTTAATTAAATTTTACACTCGATATCACAAATGTTCCAAGAATACTAAAACTTTTATTGTAAAATGTGAACGCTATGGGACAATATCACTCAAGATAATTAATTGAATTATTAACGACTGTCCGAACGTTATAGAGAAGACAAGAAAACACTGTATAATAAGATTAAACATATACATCAAGCCGAATTAAATCAGTCCAAAAAGGAAAGTAACATTTAAATAAGCCTAGTTATACTGCCCGTTTATATCGGCATCAAAAGTACAATCTTAATGTAAAAAGATCCATTTAAACCTTGGTTTATTCAAAATTTTACCCATTTTAGCCTCAAATTTATCTCTTTAAGGAATGAGGCTCGCAACCAGAGGTCTGTGAACAAAGCAAATTGTATTAGCAGGCGGGCCCTAATTAAACCTGATAGAACAATATCAAATCATTATGCACCTTGCACGTACCAGGTTACATCTTAGCTACATTCTTTCCAAGATTTTGGAGGTGTTTGGTATGCTGAAAAATATTTGTACTCTCGGCAGTATTCAGTCAGTGTTCAATCATGATGAAATTTTCACAGATTATGTAGATTTAAATTTCAAATGATGTCCCAGTCAAATCTTTCAGAAAAAAATCATAGCTTTTGGTCATATTGCGATTATTGTTTTTTCCGCTGCTCTAAATAGCTCCGAAACAAAAAACAAGAATATTTTATATACAGAATTCTGAAAAAAAAAATTCAAAAGCTCTTTCCAATGATATTCAATTTTTGAAGATCGGGCATGATTTGGTTATTTTATGGCAGTTAAAAGTTTGATCCTTTGTTGATCAACTGCAAATCATTTTTTTATGTCTAAAATTGTGATATTTTTGAAACTATGTAAAAGTGGAAAGTTTATCCTTTCCAACAAAAAAAAAGATTTTGCAAATCTGTCCAGAAATAGTGATTTTATAGCAGTTTAAATTTGCATACTCCCAGTGTAAAGTTAGGAATATTAAAGGCAAGTAAGATCCTATTTACAGCTAGAGGCATTATGTCTTATCTCTCAGTTATAGAAAAAGGTTGCATAGCTCAGTATGAATTAAAGCATTTAACTACACAGTCACCGATTGATGTGCTTTATACTATCAGGAACTCTATTTAACAGGGATACTATATACACTGTAAGGTAGTGTTGTGTTGTTAGCTCATTCTTTCAAGATATAATACTCATTTATCATGTGTATATAAGTTTGATATTAATGTCAGGTATAGTATTTGGCTTTAAACTGTATCAATCAAAGAATGAACTTGCAAGATTCTATTTTTGGGGTTTTTAATTCATGAATCAAAAGGTTCCAAAAAAAAATTTTTTAAATCTTATAATCAAGTAATCCTATACATTCTTAGAGATACTTTTATTTTGATTTGATATTAATTTCAAATATAGCATCAAGCTAAATCAAATAATTTATTATTCTAAAATATTCTATTATTTGGCCTTTAATTAATGGATCAAATAGTATGTTGCCGAAATTACCAATGGTTCACCAATTCTGTATGCGAGTATTATTAAATCTTATAATCAAGTAATCCGATGAATTCTCGGTGATACCTTTACATGTTAAAATAGAAGGAAAGATATATATTTGAATTTTTCCTTAAAAGTATGGACGTGTTCTTTTTGAGTGGTAAATAAGTAAGTTTTCTTAAAATGATCTTTGCGACCGGTGCGAGGGTAGTTATCACATCGGTTCTTTAATGAAAATTATTATACCGGTATTTCTATCATGAAATATTGTGTAGTTAAACATTAAATCATATTTAATATTAGGTTCTCACTTTAATAAGTTTGGTATTAAACCTGTTTTGTCATTCAATTTATAATAGCCTTTCAGGATGTGCCTGTCCATTTGTTATTGCACAATGAAAAAATTAATGCAAGCTTATGATTAATTAAATAGTGGTTGTTAAACGGTTTGAATGTCATGGTCTTTTGTTTAAATAATGTTCTTTCATTGTAAGCCCATATTTGAAAAATCATACTTATTTGAATATTAAAACTGTGTTGGTCTAATAAAAAACAGTTTTCAAGCTCGCGATTACATAAGTGGTCAACCGTGTTCAAATACATGTCTTTTGTGTAACATGTATTCAAATATTACGATAAAAAAAAAAACGGAAAAATTATACATAGTCGCATTTAATAATTTGGTCTTTGTTTTGAAAAATATTGTTCAAGCTTGCGAATACATAATTGAAAGGTAATTATAAATGGGCTTATCAAATGAATAACAGATTTCAAGCTCAGAACCTAATAAAAGTTCAAAAACAATCTAAAATGGTTTGTCACTACTATTTGACATATCTAAAAACTTAGTCTTTCTTATGAAAAATAGTTTGCAAGCTTGCGACAACGTACTTGACCAGTGGCAGTCAATTGTAATCATTGACATTTTCTTTTGTTTAAATAATTTTCATTTTCTGCGAGCAAATTTTTGACAAATCATGGTCATATGAATTTTACAAACGTTTTATCTTATGAAAAGCAGTTTTCAAGCTCGCGACTACATGTTTGAGAGTTGATGGTCAACCGTATTCTAAAACATGATCACGTATTCAAACATTGCGATTAAAAATTGGAAAGCTTATATATATTCACATTAAATAACTTGGTCTATCTTATGAAAAACAGTTATCAAACTTGCGACTATATGATTAAAAGTGGTCAACCGCATTCAAATACATTATCTTTTGTGTAACATGTATGGTCACCCGTATTCAAATACATTATCTTTTATGTAACATTATTCAAACATTGTGAAAAAAAGATTTGAAAGATTATATTCTGTCGTTTTTCATAAATTGATATATCTTGTGGAAAAAAGTGTTCAAGCTTGCGACTACATAATTAAAGGTAATAATAAATGGGTTTGTCGAATGAATAAAAGTTCAAAAAGTTTCCAAAAATGGTTTGTCACTACTAAACTTGATCTTTCTTATATGAAAAATAGTTTGCAAGCTGATTAAATAATGATCATTTACTGCGAGCAAATATTTGACAAATCATAGTAATAAAAAAATTTAAATGATCTTTTGTGTTACATGAATTAAAATATTGCGATAAAAATGAAAAGATTATAAATAGTCCTTTTTTATAAATTGATCAGTCTTGTGAAAAATAGTTTTCAAACTTGCGACTACATAAATGAAACGTTATTACAAATAATAACTGATTTCAAACATATTACTTCAAAACTATTTAAAAAGAACTATCCGAAAATGGTTTGTTACTAATATTTTTCACATCTAAAAACTTTGTCTTTCTTATTAAAAATAGTTTGCAAGCTTGCGATAACATACTTGACCAGTGGCAGTCAATTGTAATCATTGACATTTTCTTTTGTTTAAATAATTTTCATTTTCTGCGAGCAAATTTTTGAAAAATCATGATAATATGAATTTTACAAAGGTTTTCAAGCTCACGACTACATGATTGAAAGGTGATGGTCAACCGTATTCAAAACTTGGTCTTTAGTGTTACACATATTCAAGCATTGTGATCAAAAATCGGTGGCTTATACATATTCACATTTAATAATTTGGTCTATCTCATGAAAAACAGCTTTCAAGCTCACGACTACACAATTGAAAGGTAATCAAAAGGAATTTTCAACTGGGTATATATTTCAAGCTCGCGACTTTATAAGTGAGAGATGATGGTCAACCGTACACAACACAATAGTGTATTGTGCGAATACATTTTGGGAAGATTGTTGTTATTCATATATAATATTTGGTTAAACTCATAAAAAATAAGTTTTTGAGAAGGCGACTGAATGACTGAAAAGAGGAAATCAACTGTTTTCAACAACATCGTGTATTTTATGAAAAATGTTCATATAATGCAATCAAATACTTGAAAGATCGTGGTTATTTGAATATAAGGAAATGGTCTATTTTATGTTTATACACTGCAGCCTCGTGAAAGATCATTGTTTTCACACCTAACAACTTGACATATTTTATGAAAACTAGTTTGCAAGTTAACGATAACATAATTAAAAAGAGATAATCAACTGTAGTCACTGACATGGTCTAATCTGTCACTTATGTTCATTCACTACGAGCAAATATTTGGAATGTATGGAAGGTCAATGCATGGAATTTGTAAACAACGACGGCATAAGAAACAACACACGATAATGCAACATGTCGAGCGTATCCCGTTGCATTGTCGTGATTTATTACATAATGTCGTGTTTTGCGATTTAATTGTAACATGACACACAGACACTCCACAACATTTGCATGCTATAATGTTGAACGTCGTGTCGCTTTGTCGTACGTCATGTCGCATTGTGTGTCGTTGTACATTGTTTTGCGTCAACCTTTCCATGCGATGCACGATATTAGCACAACAATATGTAATGACACTTGACAGTGTCACACGACGCCCATGAATTTGAAATGACACAGAATTAATGCAATATTTCGTGAAAAAAGCTAGTAATTTAACGTGCCATTTGTGCGCAATAATGTCGGGTGTCATGAGGCATTAACATGTGTCATTTGATATTATTGTGTGTCGTTTGCAATTGTCGTGCGTCGATTACAATTGTGGAATTGCTACTACACAATTGACAGTAAAACTCAAACATATTCTACTGGGTAAAAATATGCTTAAAACATTGTGACAAAATGTTTAAAGATCATTGTTAACAACATTCAACAAGACAGTGAACGAAAATATATTATTCGAACCATGCGACTCGTAAACTGAGTGGTATTGCTGCCGCGAAAACCGGTGAAATCGCGAAGCGATTCTCGTTGTTTCTAGTCTTCTTCATATATTATATGTACATATAGTCGATTAGGTCTTTGCGTATGGTTATCTTAGGTGATGATTTAGTTATTGTTTACAATCATTTGCTCAAATATTAATCATAATCAACCGGCAAAGAAGCAATAAGGAAATTAGCATATATTTTGTATTTAATTGTCTTATTTTCACGGCGCAGAGTAAAAATCGTTACACTATAGCGACAGTTCGTCAATATGTGCAAATATAAATGAACTGGTGGTTCACGTGTCAAACGCGAAAAATGTCGAAAATATATTATCAGTTTGCAATAACAAAAGAAAACCTAAAAAAAACGTGAACATTGAGCAAGATAAGAGATAAGTTTGAAATTGAAAAAAGGCAACACGTTCCTGTCTGTGATCACTAATGCAAATTGCTACCTGACACGCAAACAAGCTGTTAGTAAATTTTATGAAACAAGAGCAAACGGAAAACAGTTCTGGCGGTTATTGCCTTTTCTATGAAACCATAAAATACAATCATGTTTAGATGACGTTAGAGCATAAAGTGTATCTTTAACAAATAATACATGATATTGAGGGCGATTTACAAGTTTATAGACTTGTTAGTCGGAATGGACCAATTGAAGCTGATGTATATACATGTGTTCTTTCCGAGGTCCTATGACCAGTCCATAAACTTGTCCGAAATGCCATGTATTATTTGCTATATTATACTGAATCTTTATTTTACTAAATTCTAATTTGGTGTTGTTCTCGAAGTCCCTTTCAAGTTCTTGTCTTTTTACTCCAAGTAGCTTCTTAAAAGACTACTTGAATATTTCTTTGCCTTTTCAATACATTTAATTCATTATCATTTGAGTCAAATAAGATTAACAATTTATTTTCTGTAATCGTTACTCATTTTATCGTCTGCAAGTACGTGTAAAATGTACACGACTTAAAATCTATGCGATGACGTCATCCGGACAAGATAATGTTGACTTTACTGACCGCAGTGCCGGTCAATAAGTGGACTGGATGACGTCATATTTAATTAAGAACGATTTATACAAATGGAGTATGATATTTAGCAAATAATACATGGCATTGAGGACGATATGCAAGTTTATGGACTGTTCAGTCAGACTGAGGAAGGTATATGGACCGAAGCGAAAAATTAAGAACGTTAAATGCAAATGAGGTATAATATTATTCAATATAATTCAGTTACTGCGTTTGATTTATCGACTTCAATTATGTCGTTTCTTTGTCTTAGTAAAATAGAAATGCACTGCAAAGTAACGCACCGAGGAAAGGTTTTAATTTTGCCAGTATCTAATCAAATTCTTCTGGCATTGCATAGTCAGTTAGAAAACGGTTCAAAACCCAGCAATTTATATATAAAGTATAACATATATCAATAAGAGACAAAAAATGATAAAAAAAAAAAAGACGAAATCGTGATATGTGATATCTTGGACTATTCTATAGCATGAGTTACCTAGTTATTGTAAAAAGGAACACATAAGACTGTTGTTTTGTTTTTATTTTTGTTCTGTTTTTTTTTTTTCTTCGAATTTAATACATTTTCTAATCTTCCTACATACAAAGTTCAAATGAATATACAATAAATTTCATGAACCTAATTGAGAGAATGTGTCATAAGTAATCCTACATCTCTTATCAATTTACATAGGATTTACATTAATCAAAAGGAAGCAAATATAAAACAACATACAACACAAAGGAATAAATAAATCAAAACATATAAAATGTAGTATTTCTATACATAAAGACAAACACTACTATTCTTAAATAGAGCAGTCTATTTAATATATTATCTCCAGTATCAATTACAAACACATTTTAATTCAGTTTCAACCGACATAATGCAATCGTATTTAAGGGCAGCATGTGTGTTACCATTAACATAGTTGCAAGTAACCCTATTCAAAAATGAATATGTTTATTTTTGTTAAAATAATTCGGTAGTTTTATTTACTGAATGGCAAAATATTTGACTTCAAACATTTCTATATAATCGTTTTGATTTTAATTCAAACACCGTTTTTTATCTATTTATTCGGTATATTGGATATATACATACGTATAAAGATGTGCTGAAATGTCACTAGTCTTATATACAAAAAAATTCAAAATGACTTATTCGCATTCAACGATTCCCGAAATATGAATAACACACACACACACACACACATATATATATATATATATTGATGCATGTGTATGTTTCATAAAGATAATACTGGAATTTTTTCATGTGTATGTTTCATAAAGATAATACTGGAATTTTGTGATCTAATAATTCTTATGATGTATATCTTTTACGCACAACCGTTAAATGCTTCCCAAGAGAAATTAATTCACGTCAGATTTTATTTAAATGGAGAGATAAGGGAATTTCAACTATTTTCTTGAACAAGACGATATATTATATGTAGCCTCTCTGGTCGGAGAGAACAGACACTGACATCGTAAAAAATGGTGATAAAATGATGACCTACTTTGTGTCAAAAAATATAGTTATATCTAACACCATGCTACAAGCTGCCAAGAGCCACTGGAATCATTCAGTCTTGATAATACAGTTAGAGATCTAACTGCTGAATAAATGCGTTTTTTTACTTGAGAAGGAAAGACGAAAGGGTTCTATGAGAAATCCGTTATATCTTAAAAATGAACTAACTCTATAAGGAGTTGCATGTAAATGGACATAAAAAAACGAGATAAGGCATCACATAAAATAGAAAATTATTAACAGCTATCGCTTTGGAACGGTCAGTCGGCAAGAGGACCTACTTGCGTGTTTACACAAGGTTTCAAGGGGCCCCAACCATGCACTTTCTGAAGGTATTCTCTGCTACGAAAAGTGTAAATAAAAACATCCTATCAAAGTCATGATGTCATGGAAATGACATATGCACTAGCCTGAGTCATGCACAATTGCGTTTATGGTCCAAGGAAAGAAACATAAATGTACATGATACAAACACATTCGAATTTCCTCATACTATAACATTGAATAGTATTCTCTTTTGGGGATATTTTGAAATTGGGAAAGCGAGTATAAGGCAAGTATTGTTGTTGATCTAAAGTGCTGATTTCCCTCGAGAATGACGGTGCGTGATGTGAAATGAAATGAAACAAATACCATTGTACTCTGTTGATTTTTTTTCATGACCAATGTGTTGTCTTTGTAACTCTTGGAACTGTTTATTTGGAAATATATATATATGGGTTTATTTTAAGAATTTACTAATAATTTGTTTAACATAACACGTAATCGTGATCAATGCGGGTTGGTCAGTTGCGTACAATGCATTGATAAACCGGTCTATCTTAGAATCAGTGTATTGTATTCATATGGACGTTGTTCGTGCGACTACATAAAATGCAGAGAAATCGTGTTGCAAAACATATTCATCCAGCCAATTCCTCCAGTACACGATAGATGAGAGAGTTCACCTAGTAGCCGGGTCACATAAGTGGTACTGGTTTATTTCCTTAGTTTGGTTCTTATGCAAACTGTTTAGTTCAATGTCAGGATAAGGTGATAATATCACACACTGATATAAAGTCTCGTGTCTCGTGTTTGTATTGCATGATATTACAATGAGGCAGTACTATATCTGTGTTCATAAGGGTCCCAACATGACTTAAATACTGTCGGTTGGACATTTCACCCAAATAAACATACATTGTTGGATCTATCTGAATTGTATGTGGGCCTGATGTCATATCACGAAGACATTTTCTTATTGTAGGATACTGTTGCAACTCTAACTGAATGACGTAAACAACAAACAACCATTTTTACATTTCTATAGTGCTTTTATGTCAGAGAAAACCTTAAGTAATGTAGACCTGTTTGTCTTTTTTTTTCTCCCTCTCCATCAATCATTTACGCGCATATTTATAATCAAAAGAAGATCCAATGTTGTTATGTTACCACTATCCGAAAAAAGTATAGACAATTTCTGCATTTTATAACTTTAGTTTATATCAATCCTTTATACCGGTTATCGTATTAGGGTAACCCATCCATCATTGAAATATAATCATGGTTCAAATGTTTAAACATATTTCAGTAAAGATGCAAGCATCTATTGACTTGGAGTAGAGTTACAGGATGTCTTGCTTTAAGTCTGTAAAGGCTTGCATTTACTATATTTCCTATGATCATTTGATGGACCATGATCAGAATCTAATGATGGAGTGATTACCTTAAGATACACATTGTCAGTTGAGTCTTCCCTTATGCATTTCTAGTGCGGCGACAGGGAAATTTCAGTATCCGAAGCCAGATTAAAATTAAATGTTATTTTTCTTTAAAAAAGATCAAACTCTCTTTGGGTATTCGGATTCCTCCTCAAATCACGGTTTTGAAACTCTAGAGCTCGTTTTAGACATGATCTAACATGACGCCCGGTGATCTTGAATGGCCAACATAACTGGAGAATGTCATCATTGGGATTAGGGTTGAAACCTCCACTATAATAACATTAAAGTGATCGCTGCTTTACATAAGAACCACACGTGTACTTGGTTCCAGTGGTATCGTATATAACAATGGATCTGAGGGTTGTAGGTTCAAAGTGAACCAGGGTCTAAATTATTTCATTACAGTAGTAAGGTCGTCGCTTTACGGGCAATTAAACGGGCGCCATTTTGTTGACCTAGTTTCTTTTTTTAGTAACAGGCGGTCATGTGTGTTACAATGTAAAGTAACTCATTTGCATATAAGCATTTTAGGGTATGACGCGTAGTGGCCATGTTTGTAGGCGGTCATTTTATTTCTTAAGTGTGTATTGTGCATGCGTGGCGGCCATTTTGGATTACAGTATGACATCATGAGCTATATTTAGAATGACTTCATGATCTATAGTTATGATGACCTTATCGGTAGAATGACCTCATGTTTGTCTCAATAATCTACAGAGCTGACTTGTACATTCAACCAAGGGCTTGAATACGGGCATTGAGGGTCAGGTCCTTAGCCCTAGGCGGAGACTCATGGTGTACAATGGACAATTCAAACACCGTATGAGAAATAAAATGGCAGCAATAAATAGAAAATACAATTGGTAAAATCACTACTTTAAAATAAGGAACAAAATACATTAAGATAAGTAAGAATAAATGTATAAATATGTAATATAGAAAATAAGAAAAACTCAATAAATACATTAGTCAAAATGATACATTATTTTCAAAGAGAAAAACTTACGATGTGAACAGTTCCCTATCTTCCAAGAGAATGAATATATTTCCGGTAACTACTTTAACGTGTTTTCCATTTTTGGTTAAAGTGTTTCCGGTCTCAACTTTTAGTCCAAAGCGTGAGAACATACTCTGTTTTCATGGGAACCCCACTGAGAAATGCCATTCACTTTTCCCAAACACCGGATCTCCGGTATGAACATGAAGTGGCATCCAGCTGTGACAGTCATTAAATGCATGGATCTGAAGAATCATGTCTGAACATGTACTCTGTGATCATGGGAACCCTGCTGGGAAAAGTCATTTTAGTTTAGACTCTACTGTGTGTATAGCGTGGCTTAATCGTGGACATTGAGGGTCAGGTCCTCAGCCCTAGACGGGGACTATACAAAACCAATATAGTCTTAAAACAATAATGATATAAAACAGATCAACATACGATCATCATACAATAAATGAAAAGAACATATAGAGTCATGGACTATACACGCAATGAGTAAATATAATAAAAAAAAATATATCAAACAATATTGGAACATACTTTTTGAACATGGCTGTACACATTACTTATACATGAAACTTTCAGTCAGAAATAAAGATCAATACCTTGAATAAGACGTGTAGGAAATGGAACACATTTTTAATCATGTCTGTACAGTTAACATGAAAATTTTTGATCATGTCTGTACATGAACATGAAACAATCAGTAATAAAGATCAATTCCCCTAATCGGACGTGTGTATTTAATTTTTAATATAATAACTTGCGAATATTGAAATCATTTAAAGCAGGCACCAGTACATTTCATAATCACATACACAGTGACCTATATACCAACAGAAAGAAAAACATCTTACCTACCATGCATAATACGTTTTACTTTGAATCTGGAGTAACACATTTATTGACCTCCATATGTTTAATTCTCTCTCTCTTAATTTCTGTAGAGTTTGTATTTGACTATATAAGCACATTCTCATACTTAAACTTGTATCAAATTTAATGAAGTACATGAGCACGTACATGTATACATGTGTATACAAAAATGCATGTTCATGTTTCACACACACACACACGTGATATACCATTTTCAGTCATAGTATTTCCGGAAATTATTCTTGGAAAAGTATTTCCAGTGTACAACTAGAGTAAACCAGAGATAAGTGGTTTACAATTTGAACCGACCAATGCAATGTCTTCATTTTATGTCGATTGAACATGTCTAGACATGTTGTTTAAAAATAACCATGACTTAGATCAACAACCAATCAGAAAAGAAATGCAGAATCGCAACCAATAACATGTTTTATTCCATGAATAGGCATGACATTGCACAACAACCAGCAATCATTTTTACTCCATGAACCTATGAGGCGTATACACACACACACTATTCAAACAAAATCATAGAATGTGTTCATGGTTCTGGAAATGAAATTGGACATGTCGAGTAAGGTAAACTTTTTTAATTTATAAATCACCTCCCTTTTTTCCTCAGTATCCAATTTTATATCACACAACAGAATTTCCAAAAAGTTAATGACATGTATATCCATTAGTTTTCCTGCACAAACAAAATCCAACTGATCACTCTAAGAGCATTCATAGAAAAAAAATACTGTGTACTCTGTGCGTGAAAAAGATTTTATGATGTGAGTGAACGAAATATATGTTTTGGGCTTCTCTAACTTAAAACACATGCTTGTGTGTAATCGACATTCTCTAAGCGGGGTGAAACAGCTGCGACCTTGCACAGAAAATCTAATTAAAAAAAGACATTAACTCTTTCAATTGTATACCATTCGTATATAAAAGTATAAATCATTGAACGAATTTTTTTTTTTTTATTTCAGAAATCAATTTTAATATTGTTTTAGTTCGAATTAAGTCTAAACACATGATTGATCCGATATGGATTAATTATCGATAATATATATACAAAAAAAAATTTTTTTATTAGAACTCATTTTTTATTTTTAAATCAAGTCTAAATATATGATTGATCCGATATTGATTATTTATCGATTTTATATATATCATACAAAAATAATATTAGTCATTTGAGCATACAAATAGTAAGTAGCTTCAAAATAAATCTGTTGTTTTGATTTTCAATCGAATTATTGTCAATTATCGATTTTATTTATTTCCCCCACCCACCCCTTTTTTAAGGTACAATGTTAAAAGGTAATATCTCTCTTAGTGTTAACCAAAGTGAAATCTTTATTTTGAACACTCTTAACGGGAAGTCCATGATGAATAAAAACCGGAATGACGTCATCAAATGTAAAAAATGACTCTATCTTCCTTAGTTGTTATCCGATTTGAATCATTTTCATAGCTATGAAAAGCTCATAGCGATAAGCTATCGTTAACGTAGAGGTCTTTTGATTGGCGGTTTATGCATGACTGATTTCGATTTTCTGATTGGTTAGTTGTACATTTATATTCAATGTAAATTCGCCATTTCGACATTTTATGTAGATATTGTTTGTGATCATAGGAAGAAAACTCTCGGTATTTCAACAAGTGGTTTAAATACTATTGATAGTGAATAACTATGGATGTTTTATCAGAAAATCTCTGTATTTTAATTTAAAAAAATATGGTGGAAGAACCACAACATCTTTGTTGAAGTATATTTTCGATTATGAATTGTATAAAGTGGCCTTATTTGAGGCATATAGAAAGACAGTCTTGAAAACCAAAATGTCTATTAAGCAGTGGTTAAACAAAGAAGAAACATTTCTAACATTCAAAAAGTCATTAACAGAGTTATCATACAAGTACAACAAACGTATTAACATCAAAATCTTTACCATGACAGAGTGGAATACTTACGTTCAAGATAATGTAAAAGTTGTGAATTGGATATATGATGGGAGAAATGGTGGCTGTATATCTTTTGACAAAGGGCCCGAAGATCCCTACATGGAACATCATTTTCAGTTGGCGATATTGGGATAGTACCTCTATGTAGACCTATAAATGCAGGTCTAAACGACATTCTAAAAATAGATAGCCAATCATATGAAAGTTACTTCATACTCATCATTTTCAATTCAACTTTACTTAATGATATATTTTCTTATTCGTTACTAAGTTTTGACAGTGATGCTGAGATTTCATCATCAAACAAGTTTGGACACGTTTGACGTATGCTGACATTTGATACTAAAATTAGCATTCAGTAAAAGCATTTAGCCAATCAGATTTAGGTATTTTTGACCAATCAGAATGGACTTGAGCATATAACAGACAGTGTAACGAAGATTGTTGTCATATGTTGTCTGGCAATCGACAAACAACTATGGCAAACAACTATAGATGTAAACTTGCTCTAGGAAATGATCGTCACGTTCAAGTGTGCGAATGGAAAGGGGAGCTCAGGGTTGACTTGAGAGAATGGCTGAATGGAAAACCAACGAAAAAAGGTATCAGTTTAAAACTAATGCGGTGGAAAAACTTGGTAGATGCATCAGAGTTTGCGGACCTGCGACTTAAAGACAAGCAGGCTTATAATACCCATCTTGGAGAAAACGTTTATTGTACAGTGATTGAGGTAAGTGTTTGCGTCGACAAAAGACAGTATTGGAAACCCGAAGAGGACGTGGTACCTACCGAAAAAGGACTTTATTTTAGACCAGATGAATACCAACGCTTGAAATAACATATACCGGAAGTGGGACGGGTGTGTCCTGAACTGGACACAGTCATTTCGTGTTATTTAGAAGCAGATCATATGAATATTTTAGGTTCATTACAGTGTTCAGAGTGTCACCCTTATGATTTTCACAACTGGTAAAATTGACGTAAAATCTATAAATAGAATGCACTAAAATTAGAAACAAGACTTTCAATAAAAGAGTTGAACATCGTCATTTCCTTCACACTATGAACTTTATCGACTCAATACGCGTCATGGCTAATGGATTAGTATATTATGATAAAAGACTAGAGACCTTTGACACCTATCCAAAACAAATGGTTCCAAACAAATATGAGTTGGCTAAAGCCGGTTTCTATTAGACTGGAACAGCGGATAAAGTGGTTTGTTTTAGGTGTGGTATTTTTTTAAAAGACTGGGAAAGACATGATAACGCCATGATCGAACACGAAAAATGGTCACCTGACTGTGAGTATATAAAAATGGTGGGGGTACCAGGCATGGATGTTATTGGATAAACATCACCGACCAATCAGAATGGACTTGAGCATTATAAATAGATGTTCCAGTCCTGTATACTGTTCAGAATGTTCGGGCTCGTGTACATAGTATGTTGGTGTAAAGATGAAATGATCTGGTGGTTGACTTTACGAAGACTTAGACGAGAAACAAGACTTGAGGCAGCCAGATTCTTTAAAATATTAGAACAGTTTGAACCCGCCCGAGGTGGATCATGATTGACAACATCGTCTTGTATACAGACCTAAATTGTGCTATCAACCTAACAGAACTGACATTAAAATGTTCTGATATCATCTATAACCCGAAAACATTTTCGGGTGCTCAATGGAAATGGGTGGTCATTGTATGCTGTTTTCAAATGGAAAAATGATTGTGAATGGAAAAACTAAAACTGTGAAATAAGCAAAATTACGTGTGAGACGTTACGCTCGTGTATTACAGATGATGGGGTGGCCCGTTCAGATAGGACATATCTACGTCAAGACTATATCCGCCTCATTCACAGTAGAAGGACCTTTAGATTTGACACAGATTGTGAGACACTACCAAGGGAGCTACGAACCGGGACGATTTCCAGCCGCCATGTTCATTAAAGACTCTGAACATTTTACATGTTTTCACTCTGGTAGTGTTCTTATGACTGGGATAAAATTTTAGAAACAATTGTATGATGTATGTTTACCTGTACTTATTGAAATACCATTATTGTAAAGTGTGTTAGGGGGACCACCCTAATCCTAAACATACTATATTCAGCTGGGTCAATAAAATGTGAAATTGAACGTTTGTGTTGTTATTTATGAAGGTAAAAAAGAAAAACAAACATATAAATCTTATTTCTACTCATTTTATTTCATATTTACACAAAACGATTCACAAGTCGTTCATTATAGACCAAGTTAATAGTGTCAAAAGATTTTAAAATACGTTTCATACTCCAACCGTGGCATCGGTGGACCACATCAAAAACACAAAAATGTCCACATGTCACTGTTCCATCCATTTGTACTCGTTTATTATTATAAATGTAATAACGTTCATGGTTCAGTAACACATCTTTAAACCATCTTTGGTAATTATAGTCAAGAGGGTGGCCCATGGAATCGAAAAACTCTGCTGGTCCTCACAAAGAAAAATAGAAGGCAACCCAATGACTCCCTGGGTTTTTATCTAAATCTGTGTTCACCACATAGGCTATTGGTCTCTTTTTAATCAAACGAGGTAGGTAACTTGTCTGCCGGTACAACACCACCAAAATTTCTCAAATGTCTCAATCGATAGTTCAACTGTTCTGTATTCATGATTCCAACGTCACGATTCTACTGGCATCAATTTTCATGAGCGCTGGAAACTGAGCATTGACAATAACTGTACAGGTTTCTGGCAGAGCCTCAGAAAATTTGAGTTCCAAGTGCGTATGCGCTCTCTGTGACAGTCTATCATTCAAGTCTCCTTCTGGCATGAACACGTATAATCAAGATCCACTCTTAAAATCGTTTCTAGACAAATGATCATGTTTTTCAAAATTATCCGCATATATTCTCTGGTAGGCTTCTACATAGTTGTCACTCTTATAATCTGGTTGTAAAGGTGCCGAGGGTGCAGATTGACTATACACAAAGAATCCCGCGGAATTACAATCGAAATGTTGAAAGTTGAATGGGTTCTAGGTGTATTTACCGTGTACCGCTGAGGAAGAGGAGTCCCACAATCAACTGTCTCGGAACGTCACCTTGAAACAGGTCATCGTTTATGAATGAATATTGTCCGCTGGGTACGGCATAGGTTTTTATCACCGATTTTGTATAGGGATACAATGCCTCTGAGTTATTAAACGTTTTGGCCTGACCAATAATCAGTTCAGGATCGACTTTTACCATAGCCACTTTTATACTCGCTTCTTGAATCACTAACTTATAGGCTCCCGTGTCAGTATCAGCGGCGAGTCTAAATACGTCTTTATTTTGCCACAATTTGATATTGACAGGAACTCCATTCATCAGTAACCTGTCCTGTTGACACTTGTCTACATAAAGGCGTCCAATGACATCAAACATTTTACTTAGGACCGTCCAATTAGATCTCTTATACAATCCGTTATTCGCACCCGATGGATTGGTGACATCTGGAGCATCATCATCGTCTTGCACAAACCCCACACATTCCAAATCGTGTTGTGTAGGATTACCCAGTTGGTTCCGTCTGACTTGACAATCTTGAATATCACATGAAGAAATGTATTTGACAGATCGATGTAAGCAGTAGAAGTTCCATGTATGTTAAATTCAATTGCCGCGCCCTCAGTGAGTTGATTGACTGGTCTATATGTCAGCCATTCTGTTTTCTGTGACCCTACATAGATTTCTGGTGGTTGAAACAAAGCCAACTTATATGTTTTCCATTATGATAGTTGATCTTTCCTTTCAGGATAGGGTGAAGACTTGATCTTCTTTTTGGTTTGTTTACGAGGTGAGGACCTGTCCTTATA
>CM037794.1:433241-483241 GCA_021229015.1 Solen grandis | reverse complement strand
ACTGGCCAATATTCACGGGTTACCAGTTTATAGATATAAATAGATATAATTGTATAATATCTTAAACACTGTATCACTTGAATGACCTTTAATTGCTTGAAAATATTCAGTGTTGGCGACATGAATCACACTCAATCATCGTTGTCGTTGAGTGAATATCTTGTGTTGAGATTTGTGAATTTTCATCTAGATAAAGAATTAAATTCTAAAATTAAATATGATCAACGTGACAAAGATAGATAGAGAAAGAGAGAGAGAGAGAGAGGGGGGGGGGGGAGAGAGAGAGAGAAAGAGAAAGAGAGAGAGATCGTAATTAGGTCAATGTTTTACCTATCCTGTATAAAACAACATAATACAGGTATCTTACAAAATATACAAATAATGGTTAATAATTCGATTTTGATACAGCGGCAAATTTAAAATGATTAAAATGTTATATACATGTATTTCATATTTTGATAAAGTATATGAGAAAGAAAAAATGAAAATAAAGTTCTCAGTTATACAATGTCTTATGTGCGAGAGACATACACAAGGCAATGATTTTACCAAAATTCAATCTTTTCTTTATTTTTTTTTTTTTTATTTTATTTTTTTTTTGCTCAAAACATTAATCTCCTTGGTGGTTTGCAGTCTAGATAACCAGTTCCTATCAAACTCAAAGAGTAAAAGGGTCAATGTATATTTCTAAAACAAGTTCAAGGCCGCTTTTCTTATTCGTGAGCTTAATTCCCATTTCGTTCTTTTTCAATGAAATGATCTACAAAAATGATATACTTACTATTTAAATGAAGACGATGAGTCAAGATAAGATGAAGATTTGAAGAAGGCGTTAAAGCAAACGGTTTTGTATTTGCATTGTATCTTTAGAGAGATTTATAAATTATTAACTGAAATGAATTTGTTTCTAGCATACAGTATGATCTGAGAGGGGGGGGGGGGGCAGATTTTTATTTGTATCCCTGCAATTGTCCTCAAAGAAATACCAATGTATCATACATGTAATTCACAAAATATACACATTAATGTTTACTTTTCAATACGATTTCCTATAACGGGTACATTAAATGAGTGAAAATCTATAGATATTATATTTTGATAAAATGCTATAAAAAAATGAAATAAAATCTAGTTTAAAATTTGCTATTAAAATGTATAAAAATTATAATCGAGAAAAATTATATTTTCATTTTTGTATTACGTTCTGGAGATGACAACTCTCGCCTTTTGGACTAGAATTAAAAAGTAAAATACTATTTTTCAAAGATTTTCCTTGGAGTTCTTAGACACCAAATACTGGTCCAATCCAGGAACCGTCGAGGGGGAATTTGTATTTCAATCGATGTAAAATAAATTAGTTTAAACTAAACTAACCTAATCTAAGAATATTTTTACACCTTAAAGCATTACCTGATGTTGCTGAGCTCGAACCTGGCGACTCCGACTATAATTGCCGCCACTGTGTGTTCCGATGACCCTCTGTTCAAGTCTACATTACTGGGAGACATGCTATTTGCAGTGGGTGTTTGCACTCTTATCCAGACCTTCATAGGAGTACGGTGAGTATCTTTCATGGCAATACAGTGAAACCTCTTTTGAGGGGCATTCATTATAACAGCAACCTCTTTATAACAGCAGAAGTCTTGAAAACTAAAGTGCATATTCCTTCTGTATCTCTGTTCTTTATAATGACAATTTATTTATAACAGAAGAATTCGTTGAAACAAACATCGCTGTTGTAAAGAGAGTTGAATTTATATCGAATACTAATCGTGAAACTGTTATACGTGTAATGGAGAAAGACCGAGGACTGTCCGATATTTCATATTTTAAAAGACACACCCGATATGTGTTTTTCTATGAATTATTGGATAGTTTTAGACGTCTCTCGCCCTTTAAAACATGTTCCCTATAATAGGGTATGGGATACCTCAAAGTAAGTATGAGCAATTAGAAGAATCCATGTATTCCTTTTTTTAAATGAAAGACAATACCTCAGAAAACTCTGCATGGCTGTCTTACGTATCGCAGACCAACCTCTTTTATTGGATTGCCGTCTTATATAAACATCGCAGGCAAACACCAATTAAGATACTGTAAATCAGGAAACTTTCGCTTCAAGAAACTTTCGCGTTTTTATGCGTCAAGGCCGCGACAAGGCGTAATATTTTCGCGGATTTGAGCAGACCGCGAATCCCGCGAAACAATATATGCTACGAACAAAATGTTTTTATTGAATAACATGACACGGTATCCCAATACACTTGACGGTTACTTTTCTGGTCAGCGGTCATTGTATATTCAGTGAACAGTTTTTTAGTCAAGTGTTTGAGTAGCTATTAAACTAGCTGTTGGTGAAGCTTTATTTAGCATTTAACATACAACGGCATGTATATTTACTTAACAGCATAGGCTTATTGCCTAATAAATGATAATATCTGAATTTGTACCGACACCTTTTGTCAAGTATAGAATTTCACAGTTTATAATGCACACAAAAACACGTCGTCTGCATTTTGTAACCATTTACATTCGAGTGATGAAATACACGCTCGTTCACACATAACGAAAGTAACACACGCTTACACAAACATGTAAGTTAAACTAAGTCAAACATCTTGTAGCGACCAATTTTCCCGTTTTTATGGTAGGAGAGTGATTCTCGGCGTTTTACTTTCGCGGAAATAACTCGAACGCGAATCTCGCTAACTTAAAATGCGCGAGTTAAATTCAGGTGTGTGAAGTTAGCGCGTTACCAGCTCAACCATTCCATGAACATTTTCAGTGGTCGAGCTACGATCTACGATCCAGCTCAACCATTTATTTTGGTTTATTTGAATGGTTGAGCTACGATCTACGACCCAGCTCAACCATTTATAATGGTTTATTTGAATGGTTGAGCTACGATCTACGACCCAGCTCAACCATTCCATGAAAGTTTTCAATGGTCGAGCTACGATCTATGATCCAGCTCAACCATTCCATCAACATTTTCAATGGTTGAGCTACGATCTACGATCCAGCTCAACCAACTATATTGGTTTATTTTAATGGTTGAGCTACAATCTACGACCGAGCTCAACCATTTATATTGGTTTATTTTAATGGTTGAGCTACGATCTACGACCCAGGTCGACAAAGAAAATTAGTTATAGAGTTGATTTACGATCTACGATCTACGCGCTAACTTCACACACCATTAAATTCCTGGTATACAGTATCAGCTCGGTTACCGTGATCGGTTTGTACATAACTTAGCTAATCGCATCTCGAAGCATTGAAAGATACAGCTAGTATTTCACTGAGTTATAAATAAGTAGATGCAGTTTTTGAATAAGGCTTGTTTATTTATACAATTTGATTGTATATTTGATTGCAAATGTAACAGCTAGCGAGTCAGTGTTAATGCTATTCAAAATGTCAAAGAAGAAGTCAACGATGTCCCTTTTTTAATCGAGTTTTCATTATTTTTCTTTTCTTTCTTAAAAGGAGGTACATCTAATCATGTTACGGTCTCTTAACTGTTGAAACTTTCTCTCGTTTATGTTTGGTCAGATTTTCAGTCAGAAGTGTGGAATAAGACACATTGTATTTATGATATTATTTCATCGGTTACTATTTACCACTCTCGTGTATTGCCAACTACCATAAACAACTTCGCAATTCAATATGTCAACCTGAATGTCATTGACATATTTAAATACACATGTTTGCAAAAAGTACATTGAGATATTTGTAGTTTCAGATGTATAATGCGGCAAACATCTTTAGCATCTTGTTTGATCGCAACATATCGGCCTAACCCTGCATGGAATACATTTCTCGGTCTAGTGAACCATGCCGTTAAATCTCTTTTAGCGCAACATTTGAGTAGTTACATTTATGAAGTCAGCACATTTTAAGTATGAAACACCCATACTGATGTATATCATCTGTATAAAATCGATTTCGATGTTTATTTTTAGACCAAAATCCCCCCTGCAAATCTGCAGAAGTGGACTCGCCCACTTTAACCTGTTGATCATGTAGTATGCGGAGGAGGTGGAAGTTAACCCATATATTATAATTAACACATACTTTCCTATCAATTAGGGGGTCTTACTTTATCAATACGGATCTAACCAACAAACATGAATCTTACATATACAATAACATACCTTTGACCCCTTTTTGTAATAAGTAAACTTAACCATGTCAGTGTGTACAGAATGTATATAAATAGACTGCATGATCACTATTTTAAGAATACATCTGGGTTCCCGGAAATACAGTCTATTATTAGATTGTAGGAGTTCAGTTTGTTTTCCATTTTACGCCGAATATCTTTTTTTAAAGATATTTCTTGTTTCGATTAGTCTTATCTTGATTTTTTAATTGTACAACATTAATGGGACCGCCGTGGCCGAGCGGTTATAGTCGTGGACTACAAATTGTTCAGCCCCTCACCGCTGTGGGTCCGAATCCTGGTAGGGACTTTGGATTTTTCATGTGAGGAAGCCTTCCAGCTGGCCTGCGGTAGGTCGGTGGTTCTACCCGGGTACCTCTGTGTGCTCGGGGTCTTCCTCCACCTGTAATAAGCTGGACGTCGCTATATGATTGAAATACTATCGCAGCGACGGTAAACCCCAATACAACAACAACAACAACATTAATGTTAAGATGGCCGCTAGCTTTAAAGTAATGTGACACACATACACGAGCGTTAATGGGAGAGCTAAAATTTAACTGCGTGGTAGCGTTCACATTTAAATTTTAAGCTTGTTCAACTTTACTCACAATGCTTGAAAAGCTAATCTAAATCTTTCGTCTGTATATACTACTGTTAGGGTTGAGCATCTCTAATGTTAAGCACGTACACATCATCCGATGTCGGTGATTTCCGTACAACGGACTGTTGTACGGAATAGACCGACATCGAAGATATTATAAGCGTTCGGTTCAAATAAGAGTTTTTATTCAATTTTCTCGTATGCCCGTAAATGAAAGACAAATTAAAAAAATAAATAAATGAGATGTCAATCAATATAATTTCCGGTCTAATATGTCAATATTTGACTCTCGTCGTCTAGAAACGTCAGAAATCGAAAAACTGCAGGTACTAATGCTTGAATCTGTCTTTTATGGTGTGTATCTTGCATATCTGTTCTTGTTAGTAAGATTTAAAAAAATAACAGAACATTCTTTTTTACAATAAAATATGGCAAATTATAATTTTTTCCTAAGTTTAGTCCGGAGTAATATTTCCCAGTGAGGCATTTCAAATTCGAGTTACTTTATCTCTGAACGGTTAAATGTGTTTATACTTTGCCCAAATGGTTTTCAGAGGCAAAGGATAATTTTAATGAAACAAAAAATGTGCCCAAGGTATAGAGAACACATATTTGAAATCAAATCATGTCTTGCGAAAATGATGAGTCCTTTTCCATATCGAATGATTTTATTGTGAATATCTAATGCACTCGGTTTGGTAAAGGTTTACACAAATTAATTTTAACACATATGATTATCAATTGTTTCTTTGCTAGTACAATGTATACATATTGATATATAAATATGTCTGAATGACAAATTCAAAGCAAAACAAAGCAAAACAATAATGTGGGAGATTTAAAGAAAGAAAGAAAGAAAGAAAGAAAGAGGCAGGAACAAAATAATGTAGTGTGTTTTAGCATACATATCAGAACAGATCTTTAATCAGGTTTACATATACATGAACATTATAATTTACACAGTTTTTGACAGAGTACAATAATGTTTATTCCCGACCGAGGAAAATCATAATACCCGAGCTTCTAGGCATCTACCCTGTCAGGAAACTATATGACGAATTGATTAAATTGCAAAGTTAAGTCCCATTTCTGAGTAATGAGCTGACAGTATACGTGACTTATTAACCTTTCAGAAGAGAGAATTTTACTTTGTAGTATAATATGTAGAAATTCTGGTCGGGCAAAAGCCAGCACGGTTCCTGGTACGGCTTTTATTTGCTGAACAGTGTTGTGCGTTTCTCCGTGCCTGTCTGTACATGACATTATCATATGAAGGAAACATAAATAAACAATATATTTGTTTATATATTGACATGCCCCTCGTCTTTTCTTGAAATTGTCTATTATAATGATTATAACGTTTTCCGATTTTTAGAATTGAGTTGGAACGTTTTAGGTTTTATCTGCGGAATGTTTTATTGTACTTACATAAAATAAATAGAAACGTAATTTCCATTTCGTACTTTTTTTTCCTATTAACAATAACAATAATTTTGGGAATTTTAAAAACCTTTAATTTTTTATTACCAGTTACTAGATTTAGTCCTGTTGTAATTATTCTGAAATCATCTTCAACAGCCAGTTGTCAGTGTATGATTTCGTTAAATGAAGAAGCAAATATCAGTAGATCAGCGCGAAACAGAATTTTCCTAGCAATGACGGAGAAACAAGCAAACAACAATAGTCCTTCGGTAAAACTCTTTGACTCTCGCGTCAAAAGTTTCATTGTGTTCTATATTCTGTTTTTCAGTTTGCCGATTGTGCAGTGTCCAGCATTTGCCTTCATTGTACCAATGTTGACCTTGACAAAGATAGGGAAACACAAGTGTACAGACAATGAAGGTATATATAAATTTATGAATTAACTTAATTGACTTTTAATCTTGTCTGTTGTCACTGATGTGCATGAAATGTTAATCTGAAATCAGAAACTTGTAGATACATATATATCTTTATCGGTCCCTGCGACCGAGTGATTAGAATGTCTGCCCCGCATCCAGGCGGTCATAGGTTCGATTCCTGGCTGCGCAACATACCAAGACGTTAAATTATGTAGCTTTGCGCACATTCCGGTACTGTTGGCCTGGCGTTAGATAATATGACTGGGTGTAATATCTTGTTAGGATAATATGACTGGGTGTAATATCTTGTTAGGATAATATGACTGGGTGTAGTATCTTGTTAGGATAATATGACTGGGTGTAGTATCTTGTTAGGATAATATGACTGCGTGTAGTATCTTGTTAGGATAATATGACTGCGTGTAATATCTTGTTAGGATAATATGACTGGGCTGTTGTCCTGGGTTAGGATAATATGACTGGGTGTAATATATTGTTAGGATAATATGACTGGGTGTAATATCTTGTTAGGATAATATGACTGGGTGTAGTATCTTGTTAGGATAATATGACTGGGTGTAGTATCTTGTTAGGATAATATGACTGGGTGTAGTATCTTGTTAGGATAATATGACTGGGTGTAATATCTTGTTAGGATAATATGACTGGGTGTAGTATCTTGTTAGGATAATATGACTGCGTGTAGTATCTTGTTAGGATAATATGACTGGGTGTAATATCTTGTTAGGATAATATGACTGCGTGTAGTATCTTGTTAGGATAATATGACTGGGTGTAGTATCTTGTTAGGATAATATGACTGCGTGTAGTATCTTGTTAGGATAATATGACTGCGTGTAGTATCTTGTTAGGATAATATGACTGCGTGTAATATCTTGTTAGGATAATATGACTGGGTGTAATATCTTGTTAGGATAATATGACTGGGTGTAATATATTGTTAGGATAATATGACTGGGTGTAATATCTTGTCAGGATAATATGTCTGGGTGTAGTATCTTGTTAGGATAATTTGACTGCGTGTAGTATCGTGTAACTTGTCTACCACGTCATATCGTAGATAGGCATCAGCATGTCATTCTTACATAGCTCACTAGTTGAGGAATTCAAGGTATCCAAGGCAAGACTCCTGCTCACCTTAAGAGACTCTTCAGATGACAAGATAAGTAAGGCGGGCATTGAGGTGAGAACAGGGCGCAAGTGGTCAGCGAAACAGGCAATGCAACAAGCTGAAAGCAGGCTTCATCACAAGGACATAGTCGGCACAACAAATTTGGGGAGAGAAGGATTTGGCACAAGACAAAGAGCGCAATGGAAGGATGCTGGCAAAGCAGAAAGAAGAAAAAGGAAAAAGAGGATGAGGTTAGGTCAGCAAATGCAGTCCAAATGCCAGTTCAAGGTGCATGGACCAAATGGAGCATACCTGAGCGCAAACTTTCATGGCAAGAAATGTGGAAGTATGAGCCACTCCAGCTCAGTTTTCTGCTTCGCTCAGTGTATGATCTGCTGCCTACTCCAGCAAATCTCCACAGGTGGAAAATGTCAGAAGACCCATTGTGCCAGTTGTGCGGAAGCAGAGGTACTCTTCAGCATATACTGTCATCATGCTCAACTGCCTTAACACAAGGACGATACCGTTGGTGCCACGATGAGGTGCTTCGGGTGATGGCCGATATCCTGGAGAAGGAGAAGAAGAAGGAAAGGAAAACCAAATCTTCAAGATCACAGTTCATCCCATTTGTAAAACCGGGAGAGAAGATAGTTACCACTTCCAAGACCTTTAAACCAAGTTTACTGCAGGAAGCAAGTCAGTGGGAAATGCGAGTGGACCTTGGGAGGAAGCTTGTTTTCCCTGAAGTGGTCCAGACTACACTTAGACCAGATATTGTTCTCTGGTCAAAGTCTCCAAGGAGGATGATACTGGTGGAGCTGACTGTGCCATGGGAGGACCGAACAGAAGAGGCCTTCGAGAGAAAGCTAGCAAAATACCAAGACCTGGCTGATGCTTGCAACAACAAGGGATGGAAAACAACAGTATTCCCAGTTGAAGTTGGAAGTAGGGGTTTCCCAGCTCAGTCGCTGTGGAGAATGTTTGGAGCCTTAGGCATCAATGGACAGTCAAGGAAGAGTGCAGTCCAGGCTATGGGCAAAGCTGCTGAGCGAGCGTCAAGTTGGCTCTGGTTAAGACGCAATGACACTGCGTGGAAGCCGTCATAAACAAGTAGTGACCTGATCACCACTACTGCTCCGCCATCTGGAGAGAATTCCGAGATAAGGGTCGAAACTCTCATAGAAGGATGGGTACTCGGCTGATGACGTTTATGACAAGCAGTCCTAGAACTGTATTTGGACATATGTGTAGTATCTTGTTAGGATAATATGACTGGGTGTAGTATCTTGTCAGGATAATATGACTGGGTGTAGTATCTTGTTAGGATAATATGACTGGGTGTAGTATCTTGTTAGGATAATATGACTGGGTGTAATATATTGTTAGGATAATATGACTGGGTGTAGTATCTTGTCAGGATAATATGACTGGGTGTAGTATCTTGTTAGGATAATATGACTGGGTGTAGTATCTTGTTAGGATAATATGACTGAGTGTAGTATCTTGTTAGGATAATATGACTGCGTGTAGTATCTTGTTAGGATAATATTACTGGGTGTAATATCTTGTTAGGATAATTTGACTGCGTGTAGTATCGTGTAACTTGTCTACCACGTCATATCGCAGATAGGCATCAGTATGTCTCTCTTATGTAGACATGTTCCAAACTTTTAGAAATACAGTCTGTGTGACGGTAACATCAAACAAATATAAAACTAACATTTCTTTCCACACTAGTTTACGATTTAACTTCATTGATATGGAATACCAGTCCGTATACTGAATTGTCAGTTAATGAAATCTATCAAGCATGAAATTATAACCATGGTCCCTCAAATGCTTAAAATTACTTTAATGCAGATGCAAGCATCCATTGACTTGGGGGTATAGGCTCTTTTGCTCAAAGTAAAGACACGCTTGCATTCACTTTAAAATTTCAACGATCACAATTTAATGACGGATGGATACAATATACAATACAATAGCAATATTTGTAAAACAAAATAATGTGCTGATTTCATTTTGACTGATTTTCTATAACAAGAGTAAAGATATTGATAATAATGATTTTTTTTTTTACTTTCATTTTACCTTTCCCTTCCTGGCGAAGATCACCATGCTCGACTAAACACGGTAATTATATACATTTTTTTGTCATTATTAATTTGTTAACTGCACTTAATTGAATCATAATGTACGGATAGAGATAATTATGTACATGATCTCAGGCAGGGATGGGGGTCAACTGTATTGGACCTATTGCAGATAATTTTTCAAAATACATGTGGTCATGTTGCAAATGCGTGGAGAAATAATAATAAAAACAATGTTACATGCTTCAATTGCGTCATTGAAGCCTGGAACATATTTTTTTTTATTTCCATCTATTTTCAGATTTTCATTTGCCGTCACTTGGTTATCACATTCACTTTTCGCGCATGCGCTACTTCATAAGATGACATTACGAAATCGATACCCTGAACCGGTGAAGATAGCTTGTTACGGAACGTATCGGGTGATATCGCATGTATCTGCATCGGAGATACCGTCGTATACCGTATCCTATATTTAACCGATTTCGCAGAAGTTGCGTCTACGAATGTATTGTTGTCCCGTAAAATGTGACTTACATTTGCCGAGATTATATGTCAGGAATCAAAGACTTCACCAACATTAACGAGGGAGAGTAGATTTTTTTATTTCTACAGATCATATGTGAACGAGCTGCTTTAAAGGTAAAAACAGAAGAACTCAGTGGCCGCCAGTTCCTAAATGGCAATTGAAGATGGAAAATCTGAATATAGGTTTCATTTTTTACTGTCACGGTTGGTTGCATTGAGTGTCCATCCGTCTGTAGATAGGTATTGATAGACGTAATGCAAACACATAGTTGAAAAATCAAATTATTAGTCAATGACCATCTGTAAACGAACTGCTTTAAGGTTTGAAAATTGTACCCATAGTGATAGATCGACATGTCATGTGTTCAATTATATTGAACCAGGGTGGCAGAAAACGTCATCATCAAAGTTCCTTTAAGCTGATGTAGCGAATGGTAGAGCTTCACCTACGTTTGCTCAGCTTTCTATCTGACTACATAAAGGAAGATTCAATTTTGAGAAAAAGACAAAAATAATTTCGGTCTTCAACTGTCCCCGAAAAATTATTGTAATTAAGACTCCTGACCTTTATGTGCATATAACGAGAATAATGAAGCTCATCTCTTTCTTACCGAAGCAACGAATTTATCAATCACCATTCGTGTTATTAACTTCTCCGTAATTAAATACTTTAATTGCTGCATATTTCAGTTAAAAAGATTTAAATAAAGAAAAGCATTCATCATCTCTTTCTCCTAAAGATGCTATTAATTTAAATTTCGGTTCAATATGCCGATACACATGATTATATAAAATGTTTTATGAATCTTCTCTAAATGATCCATAGCTTAAGCCTACTTTCTGAAACAATAAATTTGCAAATCAAATTACTTAATAACGGGATCGATGATGCACATATCCACCATTTAATCATAGTCGAATATCCACCCCCGATTGGTCGATATCATCTTTCTTCCATGGGATATTACGGCTGTATTTCGTCGTTTTAGGGTGTGTCAAATAACGCCATTTTCTTGATTCCATCGGCTTTTACCAAGAATCTAACCCCAAAAGGCGCGTTTGTCTTGGTCGATATTTTAGTTACGACTGCTATAAAACGACATTTTGCGTGCATATTTTCCATCGGCTTATTGTCATGGAATAAGACAACCGGGGATATTCAACGATGTAATTTAATGTCTTTTAATTAAATGTTATGAATGGTTAAGCAAAATAACTCCATATCAAAGTCATATGCTTTATGAATACTGTACAAGTATTATCTTCTTCCTTTCTTTCAGATAATCGGCTCCATCATGGTGGCCTCTTTGATAGAGATAGTTATCGGTGCTAGCGGGCTTATCAGCATCCTGATGCGCTTCATCGGACCCCTGTCCATAGCTCCCACCATCATGCTCATGGCCCTCCCGGCCGCCGGTACTGGGTTCGAGATGTCCGGCAAGCACTGGGGTATTGCTATCGGGTCAGTATTTCATAAATTTGTAGTTTGAAAAGGTCATGATGGTTGAATGTTTATATGACCCGTCTCGAAACCGGGAGGATATGGACTTATTTTCTTAAAGACACTTAATATATAAACTTCATTACTTGATGTTAAAATTATATGAGCGGATCCAGATCTAGTTTATCCAGAGTCAGGGTATTTTGACTTCTGAAATATTAAGTGACTTTTCTACGTGATCAAGCCGCATGTTTGTATCATATACATCCCGAATTGACTAAGGTAGTGTCCTTTGGACGTTGTGCGCAATAGAAAATAGTATGAATATTTGTTTGTCAACATCAGTCGAGTTATTATAAACGTGTTATTGGTCTCATTAACTGACCAACTTACCTAATTTAAGTGGCCAGAAAATACGTTTGATTAGGTAGCTGCGTCCATTTAACCGTTTTACTCGTATATTCGGCCCTGGGTACAATGTATTTTAACGAAATACTCACATATTTCATACTGTGCGTTTATTCATGTGGGTACCCAATCTTATCTGTAAGTATGAACGCATGTGTGCTGTTTTCAAATATCAATATACATAACTGTGTATATGATATTTTGAATATTGAAAATCATTATTTGTTTCTTTTTTTCCATATAGAACTATGGCCCTAATCTTTCTCCTGTCTGAAATCCTCCCAATTTTCTACTTCGCAAATCCATGTCGTGGTTCAGATTCAGACAGACGAGTCAAGTTTGCAGCTCACAAGATGCTCTCCGTGAGTCTTATTTTTCCTTCACTTTTGAATTTCAGTCCTGGTAGCCGAATGATTAGAGTGACCTCCCTTAACCCTTTCCCTCATAGAGGAAGCCATGAAAAGACCTATGCGAACAACATAAAACCAGATAAGCCTGCGAGTAACTCGCAGGCTGATCAGATTTGATGCTGTTCGCTGCTCCTCAGTGGTCTGGAAATGAGGATTTTGTAATTAAATTTGGTAAGGTTTAACTGTGGTTTTCTGCAGATCTGGCTTTTTGTGGTACCTACTGAGTGCGTCAAAATGAGTCTATATGAAGGAAAGGGTTAATCTGTAATATAATTGTTTCGAAAGAGATATATTATATAAGGGTCTTTTGCTTGGCGCCCAGCATATAAGCCTGTAGGGTAGATCCACGACTGGGTTGTCTGGTGTAAGAGGAATAAAACTGGTTGTGGTATTCTGCCATTTCCCCATGTTTTGATATATTAATTAATTATGTACCTTTGTGCAAAAATGACTGAAATACTGTCGAGTAGACGTTAAACCTATACAACAGCCTTGAGTAAGCAAATCTGTCAACATATTATAGACAGAAAAATACCTAATACATTGATCAAGATTGCATTCTTATTACAGATTACAGCTTTGAATTGAAATGTTTGACAAATACAATTTCTAATCAGCAGACCACTGCATTTTTATTTCAGTAAAAATTTCCGCTCAATAGCCCAATCGCAGTTAACCGTTTCACTTATAAAAATATCTATTATAGTTTCTGAAAAATATTTTACTTTGAACATAAATATCAAGAGTTGCTCCAGGTTATATTGTCCGTCTGCTTGATGTGGCTCCTCTGCTATATCCTAACCGTTACCGACGTTTTCCCGACGGATCCGACGGAGTACGGATATGAGGCGAGAACAGATATACGGCTCAACATTATCGATGACGCTAAGTGGTTCCGATTTCCGTATCCAGGTAACCATGCCTCTCACTCTCACCCACAATCTCTCACTCAAATCCCCCGCCCCCTATCTCTATCTCTCTTTTTCTCTCTCTCTCCCTCTCTCAAAATTGCAATTGACATTACATCACTGTGAATAAGTACAAGATTTTCATATTAATAGGGCAAAGGGGGTCTTTTTATTAATAAAAATGAGTTGTTTTGCAAATTGGCGGGGCAACGGTATCGATTGCCATCTGCCCCATATCCGAGTTGTTGTTTTTTTTCCATAGCCGAAAAATACCTTTCTTGTTACTTAGCACGTAAAGGTAGTTTAAAGACTGTGTTGCTCGGTGTCAGGATAATGTGGTACAATGCATTTTGTCTACAATGAGAAATCCGTATGGGACAGCATTATGTAATTATGAGACAAGTAGACACTGTCTCACAATAACTGAAAGACGGTCGATTGACCGTTTAATTAAACAATAAATTAAACAATGATGGTATGATTCTTCATAGCTTATTTTCAATATTCATTAAAATTAAAATAGTGGCATTGTTTCCCGACAATTGCTCTTTTAAGAAATGTATCTTATGATAAATACTGTTAAGCATAAACAACATTTAATTAGTTGTTTTCAGTTGTGCATTTCATTTTATTGACATTTTAACACACGATTTTCTCTTTTTATGAAGGTCACCGAGGACTGCCAACCTTTGACACATCCATTTTTATCACTATGATTGCTGGAGTCATCACCTCCATCATAGAGAGCATCGGTGACTATTACACATGCGCGAGATTGGCTGGGGCACTTCCGCCTCCGGCGCATGCCGTTAACAGAGGTAAATAAACATTTTCTACTTCTAAGAGAAACTTTAATTAAATTCAGTTGAATGTCATCAGCGCGCATCAATTGCAAATGCCAACGGGAAATGTCGCTCTGAATTAATCATTGATTGAAACTAACAAAACTCAGAAACAAAATTTTAATATCTGTAAAAAAATCTAAAACATGCCATAGGAGAGACAAAATTGAAGAAATGCTGGAGAATATGTAATTCATTTATTGATGTATTTCACAGGAAATAAAACGCAATTTTCTTTGGAGAAAAATTAAAAACACCGAGAATTAACAGAGACAAAATTCACAAAAGAAAAACACTTCCGGTTAAGATCGTTAATGAAGGTCACCATTTCATGAGAGATGTCCATTGCTCAAGATGTCCATTTCCCAAGAAAGCACTTAATGCTATTATTTGTTTCTAAAGAAGAGAAGAAGTGGCTCGTTTAATATTCAAACGCTTGCATTTTTATAGTAAAAATTAAGAAATTGAAATAATGAATTCGAAGAAGCAACAACAAAGGGTAATGAAGTATAAATCCATATTCATTTTGTGTAGTAATGAAATGTCAGCACATTCATTGATGATGTATGAAATGATCTGATTCTCTCGAAAGATCAAGCGTGTTGAAATAAATAAAGTCACTGACAACTGGTACTGGTGCGTTGTAATGAAATAATCGTACAAAGACTGCTGTGTTGAATTAACAACAACAACAAAACACACACACACACACACACATTCATCATGCGTGATTCAACAAAACACAATAATGCATGAATGGCTTGAGATAAATTTGATAAATAAAATCGTTTTAACTGAAAAAAAATGGAAAGCATAAGATTGAATTGGCCAGAGGATTTGTTTCTTTAATAAAAATCACTAATATTTGGGTTGAAAACAAAGCCATATAGTAAAGAATAAACTATTAGAAAATAAGGTTATTGTTTCTCACTAACATGTTCCTGCCATTATCTATCTATCTATCTATCTATCTATCTATCTATCTATCTATCTATCTATCTATCTATCTATCTATCTATCTATCTATCTATTTCTTTCTTTCTTAAGACTACAAAACCACAGAAGGTGTTTGCCTTTTTAGACAGTACTGTTGCTGTTATTTGAATTTAGAACATATTATATCTAGGAGTTAATTATGTTCACATATCTCCTCACCGCAATGAATTCGAGCCCCGGAATGGCACTTTATTGTATTAATTTTACCTTTTACTTATTATTTATTCTATGTAAGGAAGTTTCAACTGACTTGTGGTGCGTTCGTTCTACCTAGGTGCCTCGAAACACTTGGGATCTTCCTTCATCTGTAATTTGAAGGGCTATATGATTGAAATATATTATGTTAGCAATAGACTTAATCCGGAAAAAAATCAACACACTAATTAACCAAGTTCCATGTAGGTAAACAGCACAATTTACCGATAGAAATGAATAAATGTCTATATGGACTAATGAAAGAATTACTGTTGTGCTGCATGCTGTTCAGCACGATTTCATGGAGAAAACAAAACAAAACAACATTTATATCAGTTCCGGACATCGTCTATTGTAGTGTAGCGACAATTTTCCTTGTATAAAACACGTTGCAAGCTGTATGGTACTTTATTGGCGAGCATAAGCTTAGGTAGCAAATCTCACGGTCTTTTAATTATTTTGTATTGAGCCAAATTGATATTGATTTTACAATTTTCAAGGGATACCTTAATATAATTCGGTATGCATTCACCTAATCAAAACATATCTCTGCCCACATTGCTAGCAAAACAGAATGAAATAAAACCTAAAAAGATGCATGTTATAATATCGAGGGAACATTTTGCGTGGACAATTTCATAGATTAAATTCAATGAAAATATATTAAAATGCATTTTACTGTCTCACAATGTCTTTTCAATCAGTCATAAATAGTATTTTAAGCCTTATATGATGTTTTATTTGTACTTTATAAGAACGCTATATTGGTCTAGAAAAACAGTTAATTAGGTTAGCAGATGTATCAGTATAACAGACCCATGTTCGCATCATTCTTTCTAGTAATAAATGTAAGAATTGATGATAGTCTATCCTGGCCAGAAACTTCATTTTGTTTTAATTTGTTGACTTGTTTTCCCCTTGTTTACGATGTTTAGCATAAAATAATTCTGAATGTTATGTCTTTTGTTTAAATTAATCAGATCCTCGTCGGTTCTTGTTCTTTTCTCTCGTAAACACATTCTAAACTTAATTGACCAGACAAAATATAATTAAAATCAAAATGTCGCACTAGTAAGTACAACAGACACAATGTATTTTTTGTTTGTTTGTACAAAATGGCAATCAATATAATTTAAAGGTTTTTTATACTTCATAATAATTCAAATTTCATGAAAAAAAAAATATAAAATAACAGTGACATATTGTAGTCTAACACAAATAGTACATAATGGGCAAATATCTGCTGTAAAATAAGGGTATTGAAAATATTGATCAAATTACGCAAATTGGTATTTTAGATGGATGTCAAAATACTCCAATTATTTAATTTTACGCTGTCGAGTTTTCCCGAGGATGGTCTGTTATCGGAAATATTTTGGATTTGAAAAACCGTCGCCGAATCACAATTCGTTTGTCTGCTACGTCATCAATTTGTGAACTCGTTAACGGAGAAATACGGAAAGGTCTAAAGAAAACTTCAGAAAATTGATGAAGATATGCGGTATATGCAAATAAGTTATTCTTGTAAACAATTGAGTGAACTTAAGTATGAGGTTTTTTCTTATTTATGCATTGTAGTGATACTGTCGTCAGCTAATATGTACAGAATGCATCATTTAACAAATCTATAGCACACTCTTTTTCTTTCTATTTGAAGAATATACACCGCTTTTGGAAGAATATTAGGCCTTTAGATAAATTGTATTTGGCACGATGTGCTTCACGGTCCTTTTCGACGTTCCAATCCAACGGAAGTACATAGATGGCGCAAAAGACAGGTCACGATGAACGGATTAAATCAGAAATTTGCCCATGTGATAATCATGTCCAAGAATGATTAGTCAATTCATCACAAATGATCGACACTGTTAACTGATTTACAATTAATTTAAGTTTTATAACTTCGAATGTGTGTACTTTTCGCTAAACTAATTTTTCAATATATATAAACGATCTACTAACTGAATATTGGTTCTAAAAAAAATTAGTGAAAATCTGGATATCATATTATACAAGACAATGATATCCCCCCACCCTACACACACACACACACACACACACACACACAAATTGCTTACTCTACTTACTCCATTGCTAATGTCCTCATGTGTAAGCCTACTATCTGTACTAACGGTAACTAGGATAAACAGCTATGATGTAAATACATCCAATTGGTCTCACTGTCATAGCAACGATCAGCATTTGATATCTTGAAAGATTATTATGAGTTTGTATTATTTTTGCAAGGAATACTAATAGAGGGAATCGACTGTATCATCTCTGCCATTGTTGGGGTAGGCTACGGTGTGACGTCCTGCAGCCAGAATATCGGAATCATTGATTTGACAAAGGTAGTTGAACATCCCGAATACAAAGTGAAAAGTAATAGCGTTACACGTATATCAAGCAAAATCCAAAAACTAGACAAAGCAGGAAAATTAAGACTAGCATTATAAAATCACACCGAAAACAAATTTATGGCATAAAAAAATGGGGGTCACCATTCTATTTTTTTTTAATAATCTGAGTCTGAAAGTGAGATTTTTTTGTTCTTTTGTGTCATTTTCAAAGGAAGATAACTCAATATTATGGGCTAGCAACACCTCATTTAATTTCAACTTGATGTTTGGTACTATATTCCCTGTAACTGTGTAAAAGTTTCAGAAATTCTATGCAACAGATTTTATTCTATAGCCGCATACGCGAGTATATATTCTTTTTTTATTAATAAAAACGCAATATGTTTATTTGCTAAAATATAGTGAAAAATCTATTAGATAGAATTATTTATAACTTTGCATAATAACTGGAAATGGAAACAACAAACAATAATGTGAAATAAAATAGGGTATCGATAGGCTTGATTTTGAACTGGCTGTCCTTGAAAATGACATAAAAGTTTCAGGGGCAGATAACTCAAAAAGTAGAATGGTGACCCTCATTTTTCCTCCATAAATTTGTTTCTAGTGTGATTCTCTATAATCATGCAAAGTTTAAGAAAATCCTCATGGCTAGTTTTAATTTTCGTTCTTTGCTTATTTAGTAAAAACTGTAATGGGCACGTATGCCTTTAAAACGTTAAATATATTTTAATAATAAATTAATAATTAATAATAAAATGTTTTCAATGATAGAAATACATATCAAGTCCCATGTGTTATAACAACTAGATAACTGTTATCAAAATCGATCCAATTTACAATGTTTCAGTCAGTAAGTTACTATGCAACTGCAAAATGATTTTAGTAATCAATATAGGACAGAGCGCCAGTTGATATTAATATAGGTAAGTGAAAGTCATATGACACCGGCTGTAAAAAACCTTGCCGTTATGGTTACTATCAGGTTGGAAGCAGGCTCGTGGTCCTTGTGGCAGGGCTCTTCATGGCTGTCATGGGTTGTCTTGGAAAGTTCAACTCTGTCATCGCTGCCTTACCAGACCCAATCACAGGAGGTTCCTTCATGGTGCTTTTTGGTAAGCATATGATATTATATTAAAAATACTACACTAGCACACAGTTTAAACTTTCGTAAAATGTTTGCTCTTTGTGTTATGTTCTCTTCAACTTGCGTACTTGAGATGTAGTGATATCATACTGCAGTATCACAATATTGACCAGTGGATACTACACATTTTGATGACTATGGGCTAATTAAGTAAATGACTACGATTCACCTCGGGAGCGGGAGGTCGTGGGTTCGATTCCATTGCCGTGACATACCAAAGTCGTAAATAAATGGTACTGGTATAGCTCCATTGCTTGACGCTCAGCATATAACGGTAGTTCCAGGACTGGTTGACCCGGTGTCAGGATAATGTGACTGGGTGTGGTATCATGCCACAAACCTAAGGCGTGATACTGCAGTGTGGCAGCACTTTATATGTTTCAAGTAGACATTGTCTCCAAATGACTGAAATACTGTCGGTGGGATATTAAACCCAACAAACAAACAGTTCATAATTAATATCTTTGAGCAACATGTCTCTAAAACTTCAAAACTTTACGTATGTTCGAAAAGGAAGGAGAGTTCATTGAAGTTTATATATAAAATAAGAAAACATTTACGAAATGACAACTCATGTTAGGTCCTATATTTAGAAAATCGGAGCGTAAAAACTGCAACTAAACTATTTGAATTCATAAATTCTTACTCGTACGTTCAGGTGTTGATAAATTTCGTTTCCAGCGGTGCTGACAGCTGTGGGTGCTTCAAATTTGCAATATGTGAATCTGAACTCATCGAGAAACCTGGCGGTGTTTGGCATGGCGCTATTTCTGGGACTTGGCTTCCCGCCGTGGATCGTTCAGAATGAACAAATTATCAAGACAGGTGAATTAGCTATACTTAACAAAAAAAATGAATTTGTCATTAGATTTCATGTTAAATCGAAATGAGACATTGTCGATACTTAAACAACGGCAGACGTTAATGATATAAATATTTTAATGACAGTGGATATTCATTTTTAAGCCAATGAAAATTAAACAAAATCTGTCGTTATCAATGTTGGATTATAATGTTTTACAGACACATGAGCAGGATACTCATTAAACGTAGAACTTAGTTGATATTGTTCAGAGTTTTAACATAAAAAACATTTTAAGAAAAGATGAAAAGTATATCTCATTAGAGCTAGTTTTCAATTATCAAAGCAAATTGATATTAGGTTCTATATATAGAAAGCCGATCTTTCATCGCATCAGGTAGTCATTATTGAACTATTTGATGATTTTTTCCCAACTGATGGTTATGATTTGGTGACGCAGTAAAGATTCCAATTCAGATAGAAACCACTATTCAGTGGCAAAACCTGATTGTAAGTTAAGCCTACTTAAACCGGTATCATATCATTCATAGAAAAGGAAATTGTGGAAAGGAAAATGGGTTCACATTTCTTGAAAACAAGGGATGTAATTACAAATAGGGAAATGGATGAAAAGCTGTAGCATGCTAAGCTTTCATGATATTTGTAACATGTTTTTTCTATTGGCACGTTTGTCATTACAAGAGTACAACAGCTATCTTCTAATGAAATATAATTTTAATCTCGGCGTGTTGACTGAACCACCTTCCAATAGGTTTAATCCATATTTACATACATTTATTGGAGAACAATTCTTATTTCGCTAATAGCATAAAGCCATCAGTTGGTATGAGCGGTTTTATTTTACATTTATTCGTTAATTTACCTCATTCGTTTTTTCGTGTTTTTTTTTTATCAAATTGATCATTAGGTTCATAATCAAAAGGTTGTGATTCACATGTGTCAATTCCGTGTCTGTTTTTTTCCCCTAAAGGAAACGAAGATTTCGATCAGGTTTTGAAAGCCTTGCTGGCTAACAACATGTTTGTTGGGTCCTTTACTGCACTGCTTCTCGACAACATACTGCCTGGTAAGTATTTATAGTTGTAGCAAGAGGGGATTGAAATCTCTATGGAGAAGCGTGGAGCTCGTCATTTGAGATTAGTCGGCAAAGTTTCAACATCAGTGTCTCCTCATGTTAACGAAGTCCCTTACAGACGGAATACCCTGGTACATAGTCGATTTGACGTTGACAGAGAATGCTAATAGATATTATTATTCTTTCTACAGAACAAGGGGGATGATGCGAACAGTCATTTCTTTCTTTCTTCCCATACAGTAAAACCAGACAGCGACAAATAAAAAAACTTATAAAAATAGTATAAACTTTCATTGATTATTGCTAAACGTAGTTCCAGGACAGGTCAACCTGATCGCAGGATAATGATGCACTGTATGTGGTATCATACCATTTATCGTTTGCGTGATTCTTTCTAATGAATACAAAGTCAGCAGATGTCTAAAGTACTGTTGAAGGGTCAAATATGAATACTTATGCATTACCTTTTGCTGTCCAGGTACGCTAGAGGACCGCGGTATCGCTGTGTGGAACCAAGCCTTGGATGCCACGGACGATACTGTTGTAGATGGATTGACACTGAAAACGTATGACTTTCCGTTCGGCATGCGCTTTATCCGACGTTGGAAGTGGACTAGATATGTTCCTTTCATGCCGGGATTCAGAGGGTTTCCATGTCTTGCCGGTCGTTGTTGTTGTTGTTGTCGAACGTAGAAATCTTTCCGGTTTTCATATTTGAAGACTAAAAACTGAAATTTCTATATAACTTCGCTAACACTAAAGTGCACACAACCATCTTGGAATCAACATGTGCAACACGTTCAACTTTCAAGTGCTTCGAAATTCCATAATCAAGGCATTCAAGTACAGTAGGATTCTTCACTATCTTTTTAAAATATTTTCTTAAAATGGTATCATATATTTCGACAGTTATTCAGTAACAATAATGATTATATGATAAATCTATAACAACAAAAGATACTATCAAACTGTAGGATGGGAAAGTACATCTATCAAAGGTTTTTACGTGTTCCATCCACATTTAAACTTGATTTTAAGTCGTTTCATTTACTACAGTGGAAAGAGCGCGATGTTTGACAGCCATATACAATACTGGTGAGCATATATACTGATTCTACGATAATAATCTTGTTGTTATATTTTCGTCTATTATTCAAATGTACACACAAAAGAATACATCTCAACTTCGTGAACCAATCAGCTTAACATTAATCCTCTCAATATTTCATATCAAGATAAACTTCATCTCAATAGACACTTTAATCTTAACTTCAACAAAGTTCTTGTAGAGACATGGTCTAACTTTAGATGGTACTTTGCATTTATTTGTTTTTGACATTTGAAATAAACTAAAAGAGCATATAAGAACTGAATCAAATCAAAGTAATTCATTGACCCAGTTTAAATCAGGATACAAATGTTGAGCTAATAATAAGCGATCGTTTCAAGCAAGCTGGTATTGTTACTATATCATTTATTACATACTTATATGTTACAAGTCTGTAAGCCTTTTATATATCATCATACATGTAATATATATATTCTTAATAAATGTATAACGAGAGTCTTTTTTATTATCTTTTATGTCATTGATGGTTTGGATATTCATTTATCTTATTATGGTTGTCTGATGAAGGAAACATATTTGGTTGAAAGATTGCTACAATCTTATTATAATGAAAACGTAATGGCAACGAACTTTTCCATAAAGCGAAATAAATCACCATGCGTTTCATTTAATATACCTGCATAATGATATTATTCTGTTATTTACAAATTTCCCTACAGGTATGAAAATCTTTTGTGCCCTCGAAAAACAGCAAAACAGCAAAACTATATCATAAATTACTTCCTTTTAATAGTGATGATCATATATCAATCTTTCAAATAGGTACATAATTATAATAAATAGGTACATAATAATAAATAGGTACACAATAACTGAAATTAGATAATACGGACTTTACCTATTCTAGGCCGATAAGGGCTCATAAGCCAAACTTATTTTTAAAGGGTTGCATGCCATTTGGAAATGGGTTCGTTCCTTTTTTCCTAGTGAACAGTACGCCAAGTTTGAAGTGAATGTATAGGGTCATGTCAATAGCACCCCTTTTTTACTTCGAAATGTAGGGCTCATAATGAACACATGGAAATAATGTTTTGGACATTAACTGTTAATGTAATTATATTTTTTTAAGTACATGCATACATACGACAATATGATATGCAGAGCTTTGCTTAATTTCAACCAGTTCATATCGACTTTCTAAACATAATGATATGACGTTTCACGTATCACATAAAAAATTCCATCGGTAGTAATTAAAAAATGACGAAAAATGTATCAAGTTCAACATGAAATATCACGAGTAGATTTAGTTGAAATTGGCTGTTTGTTTCATATGACAGCTCAATCATATTCTAACCGTTACGGACGTAATCCAATCTGAACTATATTCTGTATCCAGGTAACTAGTTCGTGCTGATACCTTACCTGTTCATTAATTAAGGTCAGACATACAATAAACATTGCTTTCGTACTCTTCTCTCTCATGTTTCGAACGTCCCCAAATCAAATTCACGTCGTATGATCTTAATGAATAATGAATAATAACTAATAACATTAATGAATCACAGGTGATAGTCAAGGTCGTACCTTTTATTCGAAAAATATTATTAGGAGACTGGGTCCGGTTTCTGAATTGTAAGAACTACAGCCCCGTATTTGAGGTGTCAGGAGTAGGATCCCCGGTCGTGACATATCAAAGCCGTTCAAAATGTACTGATACGTGTGCCTACATACATATACTGACTTAAATTAACGATGAGTAGAAGTAAAAAAACTAGCCAGAACTTCAAGTCCTTATGAGAGATACAATAAAAAAAAACACTCCTTAGTTAGCCTCTGTAGTTCAGAAGCGAAATTGACAATTTTAAGAAGAACATGATTTGTAAAATTCGTGATTCAGGGAAATCCTTGTGCTCATGAAACCACTGATTGCAGTAATCATTTCTATAAAAGATTGCAAATGATTCTTGATTTAATTGGTTTTCAGATGGTTACATTTTTATGGAAAACCTTAAAAAGTGATGCATGAATTTGAAGCAGAAGATAAAGAGCCTCTTATTATTTCTATTAAAATTGAAGTTATGCTATCATGTTATATCTTGAGTTCACAGAAAGGGTAAAAGTCATGTCAATATTCATTTTCTGAAATGAAATCATAATGTAGACTGTTAGAAAGAAATTTGTCTGTTAAATATTCGATCTATAGCCTTGTGGGACATTTTGAGATAGGAGGCTGAAGAAAAAATATGTGTTTAACAGCTTTTTTTTGTACTCTAGGACTTCAATACGATTAAAACGTCCACTGAAAGGTAGATTGGCTCATAACGATGGATCACCGTATACCGGATATAGCTGGCCAAATAACCAAAAAGATTGCGCTTGCATTGACGCCAATATTCTTACATGTCGCTGAGAAGTACCAGTTCTTTATCAAGTGATATGTCTGAATGTGATGACATCTTCATAACATACGATGTTACTTTTTAAAAAAAATGGAGGTGAAGCGAGATTGCTCACGGACGAGTTCCAGTGCTTTGAAATATAACTGCTCATTTCTCTTGAAAATCGCCTATTGAAAAGTGAAAAAAAAATCTGTTTCCGTGATTCAATGTACCAGTTCAATGTCCATAACCTCATTGAGATAATTGTATAAATTTCCTATGTTTATGTCCAGCGGTAATATAAAGAGTATAGATATGGACAGAAAAAAACCTGTACGAATTATAGTTTTTATATGTACCAGGGATAGCTATATCTTAAGTCGAGAGGGGTTCATTATTGTTAAGACGGTCATGTATTAGGTATTTATGGAAAATTAGACATGGAAAATTATTGTGGACATACTGGGACATACTTTTGTCTAAATGATAAGATATGAGGTTTTATAAAAATACCAAATGATTTATTGCTATTGTATATGGTCTAGGGAAATAACAATACTAAGCTCGACTTTCCATACCTAATATAATTTTCATTGACATCTTATTTCTCATACGTACCACTCATCTTTGAGAAGCTGTTTATTTGGCCATACGAGATAAATCTTCGAGTTGTGTGATAAAATCAACTATGAACTTCACCCACATCTGTTGCATATACCGTTTCCCCAAAAGAGTTTGTACCTAAAGTTCAAAAACAAGTTACACTTATCACTGTACCGAAAATTGTCAGTTGATCGTTCCAAAGAAAACCATCTTAAGATATCGAGGAATAACAAAATTAAATATAAATGTTGCTTAAATGGGCACTAGGATGTGTGCACAGGGTTGAAATTTTCACTATTGTCAATGTTAACACTCAGTAAAACCTGCAATTTTCATTTTTGCTGATGACTTGATATTACTTGAGCAAAATTCAGTATAGATGGATACAGATGATTATAAGTCGAGAAATCTGAGCCTTTATGTGTTAGGCGGAATATTGAATCACTTTAAATCGACAGGCATAAACTGGATGTATTTTCTGCCTCGAAAACACGTAATAACATGTTCATTGCTGATAAATAAATGTACATTTGCCAGAGACATTGACATTTACATATCAAGGACCACTAATGAATAGTTACCCCGAACTCAACCATTCATATGGCCATTTCACCAAGGATTATTTTCGTCCCGATAGTACCCGATGCATTTTTGTGTCAATCGGTAACATTTTGAGAAAATAGACGTGAACCTGCGAGCACTACCCTATACCTTCGGGTTTGAGCGTGTGTATGTGTGTGTGTGGGGGGGGGGGGGGGGATAGAGAGAGTACTGGCGCGATTGCCTCTGTCCTCCGAGGAGGGTCGGGAACTGAAACATTGATCGACTACTGTTTCTAAACATGTTGAACAATAGGAGCCAATCAAAACCCGTCGACCGATCAAAAATATTTATTCATCGGGGACAATCTGGTCCAGATCGAGCCGGCTGGAAAAAACTTTGGTGAAATTCCTATTAAGTATGTCAATCGACATCCTAGCAAGAACAACATATGCTCGTTTGCTTTTGGAACTTAAAAGAACAAGTAAGAAGTTCAAGAGCATTACATTACATTACATTTGTATAGAAAAGGTGTTATAAGAACTGAAATAAACCTTTACTTTCAGTTTACATCATATGAAAATATAGATGAAAAGGGGGATTAGCTTTCGGTTTACTGGGCTAACTTTTATTGTTACGTTTGGAACATTAGACATACTTTTCATTATACGTATACGCGCCTACTTATTATAATGCATGATATATGCCGTTCACTGATATATTACAATCCTTTATCCTTTCTAATAAATATGGTAGCACATTTATATCAAACTTTTTAATATATACGAGTCGTATGTTTATACCATCCACGGGTCTATGTTGCTCGGAAATACATACTTAAGATGAGTGATACGTAAACAATATTTAAATATCAGTTTGCTATATAAAAAGCTATATCGAAATGTCGATTATAGCGTTATTCATATCAATGTAATCAAGGTTGCAACTCGATTCAGCAAAAGTGAAAACAAATCTAGGATTAGGATCGTATCGATAAATATATCAAATTTAAACATCTACATGATATATTTAATGATTAATGACTAGTCTTCTTTCCAAGAGAGATACTTTGCAGAATATTTTCAAATAATAAACTTAAGAAAATTGGGACACGTACGTCTATAAAAGCCACCTATTAAAGTGCTTGTTTGTTTTACTGACTTTAAATTTGAATAAGATTCGATTAGTATATGCAAACGTAAACGTTCATTTTTTCATCATTATTATCACCTCTGTCAAGGAGAGCAGTGGAGACATCACCTCTATCATTGACAGCATTGGTGCTAATTGCCCACGTGCGAGATTGGCAATGGCACTTCCGCCTCAACCTCATGCCATTAACAGGGATGGGTTACTATATGAATTTTAATCTACTTTAATGAGGTCTTTGAATAAATTCGATCGAATATATATTATGAGAACTTGTTTTCATTACTAAGTGCATTAGTTCTGAATCAAACATTGATTAGAACTAAGGCAAACAATGGGAAACATAATCAAAGAACCGCAAAAGAAAGCATTTCAATTAGCCTCAGTGTTTCACTGGCAATAAAAGTCAATTTTCATTTGGAAAAAAAAAATAAACAGAAACCAAATTGACATGTTTGTAAAAAGAATGCAAAAATGTAAAGTGTTCAAGAAACCACTAACTGCTATAATTATTTCCATAAAAGAGTTTGAATGATTCGTTAATTAAATTAATGTTCGGGCGATTACATTTTTATGGTAAAACTTAATACATTAAGGCATTATTTAGAGTATGAAATAAAACAGCACGAAACATTTCTTCTTGAAAGAATGTTTATCATAAAGTTATCAATCATTTTGAAGGACAGACACAATTCATTCAAAATGTCACTAGTATACTAAGCAAACAAAAAGTTGCCTAAAAACACAAAAAGCAACCTGTGTCTTGCGTACTTTCCTATTTGGATTTGACAGAATGGTTAATGCTACAATGTAATCTACTAAATCTAGTACATATGAATCAATTCTCGACATGCACGTAAGGTAAGTTAAAGAAATGGTGTGTATCAGTGGATTTCTGTAGGTATTGTGGATGGCTTTAAACATACAATACTTTATTGTAAAATCAAAAACCCCAGTATTTGAAATCATTTCTGTGTTGCCTGAGTATTTGATATCATAACACCAGAAACCTTGTGCTACCTGAGTATTTGATATCATAACACCAGAAGCCTTGTGCTACCTGTGTATTTGATATCATAACACCAGAAACGTTTATGTGTTGCCTGCGTATTTGAAGTCATAACACCAGAATCATTTCTGTGTTGCTTAAGTATTTGAAATCATAACACCAGAAACGTTGTGTGCCTAAGTATTTGATATCATAACACCAGAAACGTTTCTTGTTGCCTGAGTATTTGAAATCATAACACCAGAAACCTTGTGCTACCTGAGTATTTGATATCATAACACCAGAAGCCTTGTGCTACCTGTGTATTTGATATCATAACACCAGAAACGTTTATGTGTTGCCTGCGTATTTGAAGTCACAACACTAGAATCATTTCTGTGTTGCCTGAGTATTTGAAGTCATAACACCAGAACCATTTCTGTGTTGCTTGAGTATTTAAAATCATAACACCAGACCAATTTTTTTCCTTTGTAATAATAACATAAAAATGTTGTGTTGCCTTAGTATTTGAAATCATTACACAAGAAACCTTGTGTTGCCTGAGTATTTGAAATCATAACATCAGAAACTTTTTTTCCGGGTTTAAACTAATGCCAGAATCGTAGATGTAGATGGTTTTCTTAAGACCTGAACAAAAATGTGTTTTTGTGACAATCATTTATTATAAAACATATATATATAATTTAGGAATTTAATTCGATTACATGTGCTCACTTTTCTCTGCATTTCAGTAATTTCGAAACCCGGTGTCTTGTAATTCTGACCTTTCAATGATTCTACTCCTATCGGAATGCTTCTGTGCTCTAAGTTGCTTTATAACTGAAATACACTGATGAACTTTAAAGCAAAATGAATATATGTTGCAAAAAAAATCATTGTTTAAAACACCGTTAGTAAATCGTGTTCCATGCTGCAATATTTCATTATCTTGTTTAATGGCGATTGCTTAGCATATCCCCGTTTCACTATTCATTTTCTGTTGAGACAAAATGATATTGATTTTACAATGTTGAATGATTTTGTTAATGTAATTGGCAAAACCCTAAAATTGTTTAAACATAACTGAGTTAAAAATGCTGACGTAATAAAATTAGTTGCGACCAAAACAGATACGATTGTTTATATTTCGATGTAACTGAGACACACACAGATTTAGTCGAATTATTAATGGATTAAACTCTATAGGAATAGTTCAGATACATTCTACGTCTTAACAAATTATAGTTACCATATTGATTTATTCCAAGTCAGTGCATGTACTTTTGTCTACGACTTTGAAATGTGCCTACCTAAGAACGATAAACTGTTGATTCAGCTGAGCAAATGTTTAAAACCATTAAACATCAATCATTGTATATGTGTTAGGTTGATAGTTTATTTATAATACATGAAGGTCATAAATCATTTGTCTGTTAAACAAAAGCCAGTGGTAATTACGAAAATGCAATATATATTAAATTAGAACACTTTTTTTGGATAAAAACAATTCAACAAATTATATTCGAAAACAGAAGACGAGTTATTTTAAACTAAGCCAAAACGAAACAAAATGTTGTATAGCAGTCCCGTGTATATACATGCAGTAAATAGCAAACAGTCACATAAATATAGCAGCGTATGGAATTTACTTGACATATAAAGCTAAATATATTTTTAACTATTTTGTGTCTAGACAGGCGTCCACTATTTCCTTTACGTACGTGACCAGGAATAGAACCCAAACTGGATCTAAACATAGTGAATTCTTATTATTTTCTCTAAAAATACAAATAAAGATACCAAGATTTCTGATATTTACTTTCTGATGTCAATAATCCAATGAATTTAGGTGTGTTAGGTTCTCTCCAAAATATCTTTTTCATATGTTTCTCTCTTATATGAGTGTTTATTGGGCATTCCAGTGTAAAACAGTATTCATGTTCAAACCTATAACAAAATTAACATTTTCTTTCATTATATGGTATAAATAAACGTTTGTGCCATTTACTCGTACCTGATACCCTTAAACGTGTTAAAGCAATAATTAGTCTATATTAATCTTAATTAAATAAAATAAGGTTGTCAAGTAAAATGTGAAAATAAAACAAAAAAAAACGAGTATATTCCTGCAATTCTTAAATCCCATTTTTGTATAAATATGTTATTTTATCTTTGCTTTTTAGAATTAATGAAAATGTATATATTCCCAACTCCTTGATTTCAGTATACATCATTAAAGCCTATTTTTTCTAAATTTCATTTCTATCCCTTTTGCAAAACTATTCTTTTTCTGATAATTACCTCTGCACATCATGTTATATTCAATGTTAATATAATTATTTATGTAACTTAATTGCACAACTTTAACCAGTATTTTATAACACCCAAAGCCCTGATACTTGTACTCAAAGATTTTCTACCTAACTCACTATACAATATTAGTAAGAGAATGATGTCATACCCCAAGTATTTGTTTACAAAAAACTTAAATGCATTCTTTCGGTTTACTGACTTTCAACATCATTGCAACCCATTGCAAATCATAGACAATGTTAATTACCAAAGTCCTGTTAACTTAACACTCACTAGGATTTGAATGTTAGGGTATGTATACAAGAAAAGTATTCCAAACGAAACAGTTCTCTTTGTTACAGCAACAATATCTCAAACAGTATCAATATTATCTTGTAATTTAGGAATATTAATTGAAGGATCTTTTAACGCGCGTGCGCGTGTATGTAGTAAACAAACACACTACTTTTATATAATGTACGCAAATAGAGGCGTTGAGGGTTTGCTCTTCCCATAACTAACACCCTTTCTTTGCTTTTGTGTTTTTAAATGATGCATATTTGTGGAGAAGAGTAAAAAATAAAAAAAATCAACAGAAGAAGAACAATAGGTTTTCACACTGATTACATAGATGAATTTAGTTGATGTCTTAATTACTTTTTAAGACAGTTGTTAAGTCAACCCATGTTTTGCATAAAACAGTTTTCAGGATACAAGGCGGCTAGTTTATCAAAACTAGTAATAAATCATAAATGGTAATTAATAGTGATATATTCAAAATTAAGAAGTCACGTATCTCACCACAGTTTGTAATTAATTATCGAAGCTAATTGATATCTATATGTATTTTAATTCATAACAATAAATTACGGTGGAAAACTGTCGATCCTACATCAACGTCAGACATTTATGATCATGATAAGTGTGCCAAAAATGTTTTCGTTAAATTTATCATATTGTTATAAGTGGTTTACCGAAAGTTTCTATTCTCGATTTTCTGTTAGTTTTGCATTTTGCTGAATTATTGCTATTAAACTGTAAAAGTTAATTAATTTAATGTATTTATTACGGTTTAGGGGCGTAAATGAAGTTTAAACATACTCAAAGACGTCTACATCCCTTGGGTTCAATTATCTTAAGAGGATGGTTTCGCCTGGAAGAATCCATTTTTAATATTTATACATCGCAACAACTACTGGCTTCGTTATTAAACGGTTGTATTATGTGTAAAATACTATATATTATGCTAACATGCATGCATGCATATAGTTCGATAAATTGCATTGCTATGCCCAGGGTTTCGTGTGAAGCCTTTTTTAAAGTTATATAAATATTGTTTCTTCATTCATTGTATTTGAGACATTGCCAAGGGATTTTTCACCAACAAGGTTTCAAGCAAAGTTATTTCGAACATTGGAGTATAGGGTCTGGAACAAGATCTAGGTTTTATAGTAGTTTGTAACAAAGTGTGTGTGTGTGTGTGTGTGTGTGTGTGTGATTAGTTTATTATTCCAGTTTGAAGGTCTTGTTTGACATTGTGTCTCATATAATTTTAGTGAATTTTGTTCAAGCAATTCATCAGAACAGAATAGAACCAAAAACTTTATTGACTTGTGCGTAGTAAACACCTCATAAAATGTAACTTAGTAAACTAATTGAAACATCAAACAAGATCACATGACATAAAAATGTGCACAATAATTGTCGCATCAAATTAATGTTAGACGCAACTTGATAAATTTCCTAAACTTATTTAATATTATAAACGGTAAAGGGAACACTTATTTTAAGAATGGATTATATACATAAGTAGGAGAAAGTCTAAAGCTATACTGCATGGGTGAACAGAAAAGACAATACTCAGTAACTTGGTATGTTATAAAAGTCGCTGAGAGTTATTACCATTTAACATCTCGTTTCTTCTTTTAAATGATAAAATAAAAATTTACTTAATTCACAACATCAAGTTTTACAATACTTCTCAAAAGCTAACAAATTTAAATAAACATGTTCGGACTTTTATAATAGCAAGTATTTTTTTTTTATAAATTTTCTTCTTAGGTCATTAAAATATAGACAGATTGACAGATGGTACTAACAAGTTGCACATAGTCCATAATCTCTCATTTCTTGCAATTCTGTTTGGGCCATACCTACCAGTTTAAATACGTAAATGGTACGCAGATTCGGATTTAGTTATATACCTTCTATTAGACCTATTGGGCAAAGTATCTAAATCATTAGCAATGCCAAAGTCTGTACTTAGCTGGGAATAGAACATATTAAGAACTGGACTAGAGTCAATGTCCGAGTGCAGTTTCTGTATATTAACATCTAATCCTCTTTGTTTAAAAGAGGAAATAAATAGAGTTGCATCATATAAATGTGGATTACACCAGACATCGGAAAATCCACAATCATCTAATATTTTTAACAGTATATGCCCAAGTTTTAAAACCTCTTTCGTATAAATCAAAGGACCTACAAAATGATTTATTTAAAAGGATATTATCAGAATCCTTTTCTTTAAACCAGTATTTTATTATTTGTACATACCTATTTATACATAAAGGCTATCGACGACCTGTTTCACCGTAAATTGCAGCAGTACACGATTTTTGTTTGACACCAAGTAGTTGTTTACAGAATTTGAGATGTATTCTCTCTAATTGTTTTGATTTTGAGAAATCCCACACTGGATATGCATAGTTAAGTATTGAACATACGAACAAGTCAAATAATTGAAGAGCTATCTAAGGCATTTTCGTCATATTGGTTTATGTGTTTCATTAATACATATATTGCTTTAAGTGATTTTCCAGTTATATATTGCTAGATTAAAGTAAAGGAACCAAAAAAAAAACAAACTCCAAAGTAATTGAAATTATCTACTACCGCAATTAATTTATTGTCATAATATCATTTTTCATTATTCAATAATGGGCTTTTTTCGAAATACTACTATTTTGGTTTTGTAGTATTAACTTCTAGACCGCAGTATTGACAAAAATTATACAAACGATTTAAACTATTCTGCAGGTCTGCAGCTGAATTGCCTACTATTACCATATCGTCTGCAAAAAGCAGTACCCTAATAAAAATTTCGTAGATATTCACACCGCAGTCATTTCCTTTTAGACATGTTAAAAATAGAGCAAACATAGCTGGAGAATTAGTTTGTCCCTGTCTCAATCCATTAGAAATATAAAAAAAAATCTAAGGAGTAACAGTGTTTGACACAGGATTTAACTACAGAGTACATAGCCTTGAAGGGGGCCGCCGTGGCCGAGAGGTTACAGTCGTGGACTACAAATCTCTCAGCCCCTTACCGCTGTGGGTTCGAATCCCGGTAGGGACTTCGGATTTTTCATGTGAGGAAGCCTTCCAGCTGGCTTGCGGTAGGTCGGTGGTTCTACCCGGGTACCTCTGTGTACTCGGGGTCTTCCTCCACCTGTAATTAGCTGGACGTCGCTATATGATTGAAATACTATCGCAGCGACGGTAAACCCCAATACAACAACAATACAACAACAACATAGCCTTGAATATCTAATCTCATCTTGAATAATTTATACCATATGACGTTCTTATATACAGAATCGAACGCTTTGGAAATATCTATAAATGCACATGGAAGTCTTAATTTGTTAAAAATAGCATCCTCTATCAAATTGTTAATAACGAATATAGCATCAACAGTACTGAATCCCTTACGAAATCCGAATGGCGCCAATCATAATCCTCACACCAATTCTTTTAATAAGAATACGATTGAACATTTTTACTATGGTTACTTAATAGCGTTATTCCTCTGTAATTGTTGGTATCATTAACATCCCCTTTTTGAATAAAGGAACAATAAATCCCTAGCTCATGACTGTGGGAAATATCCAACATTAAATATTGTATTAAACAGATCAGTTAGGTGTCCAACTAAAATATCGATTGACTCTTTAAGAAACTCATTCAATATATTATCTACCGGACAATCCGCCTTATCTGGCTTTAGAGATTTGACAGCAGCGCGAACTTCGTCCGATGTAAAACAAACATTTAGGGAATGATAAGTTGGACTATTTATACTGAAATCTGTAGTTGCAGCAATTTCTTCCATTTCATCAATTCCAGTGGCTCTATTATCATTATATAAATGAGCAAAAAAATCTTTGAATCTTTCAATACTGATATTATTTGTGGCAACATACTGCCTGGTTAATATGTGTATTTGAAGCGAGACGGTGTGGAGGTCTCTTGAGAGAAGTGTAAGAATCAACATGCGATGTTAGTTTAGTGGCAGGTCGGTAAATTTTCAACGACAGTGTGTCTCCGATTGCATGAAGTGCTTGAGTGATAGTAAATTAATTTAAATGTCTATTTTAATTAGTGGGACGAAAACAAGCAACTCGCATCGCTGCCTATTCTATTTGAATAATTTACAAAGCTTAACTAGAGGTGTGAACTATTGTTTTATCCTTATTCCATATACCAGACCATTACACCGGAGGATCGGCAATACTCGGTATAATTCGTTGATTTAAATTGACCAATCAGTGACTGGGGAAAATCTCAAACGTATGATTATTTCCCATTGGATAATGTGCGGAATTAAACACATGTATGTAGATTTGGTATTTTCCTGCGATATAAGAACCGACTTCACTTAGCGAGACCATTAACTATTTCAGTTGAAGAAAGCATCGTCAGCTTAGAGTGTATTTAATTATATTTGATAAAAGTTTAACATTATGCGAGTTTAATACTCGCATGATCGATGGATTTGTTTCTAACTGTATATATCTAACTCGGAATCTGTTTTGCAAATACAGATTTTTCCTACAAAGTGATTAAAATGGTTTCAATGATATATGCTACAGATCGTCTTTTTTTTCTTGCCAAATGTCTCGTGTAAACAAATATCCCTCAGTATGGCTTTAGTGGAACGATAGACCTTAACCGTTATATATGTATCACATTAATATTTCCAATGATTGACGCCGAGATCAATCTTAACAAATTAAATATACGATTTTAAAACCCCAGTCATTTATATCAAATAACTGATGACATGCTATTAGTGCAACCTAGTTCATATATTGTTCAGAATGCATTTGGTAAAAAAAAAACTTGTTTGTGTAAAAAATGTGTAACTTGCTCCAAATTGCACTCAAAATGACCCTGAATCTGTATTTTTTTTTAAACTTCTGTATGTTTTGTTTGTCCCCGTCCTATTTTTACGAGTGTTATTTCATGATTGCATAATTTTACACACCATTATGTATAATATACCTTTATCTATATTTCAACAAAAAGAATGTTAACAGGGGAGAGGGATGTTATCATGTAGCAATATTAGAATGATACTATACTGAAACTTTCGTCATGTATTCAGGGACATGACGATTTTTTGTTTATGTTATATGTCTTTAACAATACAACTGTTATATGGGGGAAAAAACAATATCAAGCATTTATGTAGGGAAGGGATTTGTCAAAATGTTCAAAACTTTCTTAAACTAGTTTTTAAATTTTAAATCGATTCGTTGACTGCTATGTAATATTTTATGCCTATTAACAACACACAACACCAGTAATTTTGAAAGTGTATTGTTTAATGATCAGAAAAAATGCTAAAGAACAATGGGAATACTTTTTAGCTCACCTAAGCACAAAGTGCTGTAGGTGAGTTGTGTGGTCAGTTAAAGTCCGTCGTTCGTCGTCCGTCAGTCAGTTATGACGTCGAAAGTCAGAACGTTCGACAATGTTTTCTTGTTTACACTCTACCATCTTCAGCCCCTTAAGCAATCCTTTCAAAACTTTAGGAAAATATTTATCAATAGAACACACCATAAAATCAAACAGCATGTATTTCTCAGTTAATATTCAAATCATATAAATATCGCTTTTCTTTTAAAGTTAAGCTCCACACTATATTTCAATAGGTTGCCATTGTAACCATTTTCCAAATCTCCGATAAAGTTACCTAAGAGCAATTATTTAATATGAACTGTGTACATTTGCATCTTTTGCTGTAAGACGTTTAATTTGCAGGGTAATCTCTGCGATTCTTCCTCATGGTGCAACATAAAGAGCTATCTTCATATATAAGACTGATGGCAATCATTTGATGTAAGATGAATTGTTTATAGGGCAATCTTCTATTAGATAGATACTTATGAGGGCATTTGTAAGATGGTTTTTACGTTTGTCTTTATAAAAAAAGGTTTAAATTGGGTGCAAATATTAAAAAAAGATGGACTCATTATAGCTTTCGGTCTATTGAGACAACTCGTATTGTTACGTTTGGCACCATGAATATGTTATTTATCTCTGTTATATTGCCAGTATGTAATATATTAACATACTTGTATAATAAATGTACATAATATCAGGGTCGTTTCTTGTTATCCATCTTACAGAGTTGCTATACCACGTGGCGTGTAACGTCATTTTATGCTGTCGCAAGTAGCATCTTTTGTCTCGATCCGGAGGAGAAAACTTCTGCTAATATTTTATCTCTTCATCAATTTTAATGGAATATAACGCATGCGAAGCGGAAAGTTGTGTCTTATACATAAACACTAATGATTCTCTTATCAGATGTGCAGTAAGCCCTACAACATTCTGGGAAACATTAGTGATGTGCTTTACGCGATTTCGAACTCTGAAGGTTTTCCCAGATTATTAGGAAATACTGTACATAGAGCCGTCCCGGAATCGGGAGTTCGTGGGTTCGATCCCCTTACGCGAGATACTAAAGTCGGAAATCAAATGGTACTGGTATAGCTCCCTTACTTGGCGCTTAGTATTTAAAGTTATATCCAGGACTGATTGGCCCGGTGTCAGTATAATTTTATTAGGTGTGGTATCATGCTACATGTCTACGGCGTGATACTGCAGTGTGGCAACACTCATATCTCATGTAGACAAATTGCCAAAGTGACTGAAATACTGTCGTCGGCACGTTAAACCCAATCAAACAAATCTTTTATTATTCATACAATTAGATGCTAATGCCTAGACAACCGTCTTGTAGACTGAAATATTGATTATATATTTGTTTCTTTGAACTTTGGGGGTTATATTAATTAAAACAGAAGAGCATATAACTCCATGCCAATGATGCTTGCATCTGTTCTAAAGTCTTTATTAAGCATTTGAGGGACTCTGATTATAATTTAATGACGGATAGATTACCTGAACGTGTACACTGTGACGTTAATGATACATGTTCATTTCGCTTCATTTAAGACATCCATTTCATAATTAAGGTAAAGCCCCTGTAATGGTTTCGCTACATTTCGGTCCTCATGGCTTTTGACGAAGGTAACCAAGGTTTCCTAATGTTTATTATTTGGTCCAAGACGTAGCGGAACCATTACAGGGCTTTATCTTAAGTATCAAGACCCACAATCCGTGGCCTAGGTCGTAACATTTACAAACATTTTCAGCATTGTTGTGTGAGATTTTCAGTATTGTAGAAAAATATCCGGTAATTAGTTTGCAAGGAAGAGTAGAATACGAATTTCCTCTCTGAACACCAACTTACTTTTGTGTTAAAAGTTGCACAGGATTCAACAAAAAATTTAAACGAAAATAGGCTGGGACCGTATGAATAAAATCATTCAAATGAAATAGATAAAGACATGGTTTAATATACATGTACCGGTCCCAGTAGCCGAGTGGTAAGGGTCTCGTCAACGGGAGGTCGTGGATGGGGTTCACGGCAGGTCATTAAAATAATACTGGTGTACCTCAACCCTGCCTTACTTCTCATTCTATACGGGATGTATTAAAAGTGATCTCTAGGTTAATGTGACTTGGCACTGTATCCTTCCAGTTGTCTAGCGCGTAAAATCACAGAGGAGCAGCATTTATGTGTCTCATACGAAGACCGGGATACTGATGTCGTTAAAACCAAGAAAACAAACACGGCTAGATCTAATTATCAATGATTTGTTTAACTCTGCCCTGAATATGGAGGCATTCGCAAATAAATACAGATAATATCATTTGGAAATAGAGACAAATACGTCATAGCGAGACTCTTATTCAGTTGTTTGTTACACCCATTATCTGCATCCAGTGGGCATAAGATATTTGAATTATATTCGATTAGTGAACAATTATTTTGGAGCTGACGTCGCCATTCGCGTCATTGATAATGATTATTCTAAGCGATTGGGAATCGTTATGTTTAGACAATTTACAGACACAATAGTTCATGCTGGTAATAGAGTCATAGAATCCTTACGAATGCATTAGATAGAAGATAAATCTTTACCAAATTGACAGTTACTCGCATCGTTAGAATAGTGTCTCTAAAAACGCTTGTTTAAATGTTGACAGTAAATGTAATTAATCCAGAAAAGCTAATGCTATTTCATAACCCTGGTCTAATGTTGCAAAAATATGTTTATCATACCATTCTTTTTATTTATCTTTGCCTTTATTTTTACTATTTTCAAACAGAAATATGAAATTGTCACATATCATCGCAAAGAGTAGAAAAACATATTTTTTTTTATGCAATAAAAGAGATTTGAAAGTATCCATATATAACTTTGTTGTTGCTGTAACTTTGTTGTTTATCTCTTGTGTATTTCAAAGCACAAGCAGTCTTCAAAGGAACCGATATTTGAATAAACTGTGTTAAAGGGATGCTATGTTCATGTACAGAAAATTAAAGGAGCTCTCTATAACTCTGTAAATGTTGTAGGCTATGTCAAAAATAAGCCAAATTATTTCACGTATAAATAAGATTTAAAACCTAACGTCATTTACGGTTTCTTTGAAACAGAAATGAATTAGAGAGCGGGTTCTTTGAAGTGGGCAGAATATTATTAATAATTTCTGTGTTACACGAAACAGCAGACAGGAGCGGTTTTGATTTCAAATCAAAGAGGTTACTGCCATTATTTATATATCATATCAACCTGCGTAAGCAATATTCTTAGCAAATATGTTCTGACTAGGGAGACATATTGTAGCTTAAGGTACTCCATCCATCATTAAATTATAATCATGCTTCTTCAATGCTTAAAAATACTTCAATACGAATGCAAGCATCCAATGACACGGAGTTATATGCTCTTTTTCTCAAAGACAATAAAGTCTTGCATCTACTATAAAAATTCCCTTGATTCATTGATGGACCATGATAACAATATAATGACGGATGGATTGCCTTAATTCAACATGGGGAGGGGGGACATTGACACAAAAAACATCTGCTTACATTATATCCTCTGAATCCGAAATAAAAGATATTGCCTGGGTGTATATACAGTCGTTGAAGTGTTTGGCCTATCAAAAAACTAAAAACAATATGTGCACGTGAAGTTAATAATGCTCTAGGATTTTTTAAAGTTGATTGGCAAAGAAAATTAGTCCCGCGCGAAAATTAATGATATTAAAGACCTGTTAGCCACTGTAAATTAATCCCGGTGTAAATTTATGAATCAGCATATCTACACATTTCTTGGTATTACTAAACTGCAAAATGATCACCTTGTTTAAGTTACATATTACCTCTCTCTCTCTCTCTCTCTCTCTCTCTCTCTGTATTAAAAAAAAATAGTTTCTCACTCCCTTCCGCTGCCGTCAAAATATATATTTTACATGTATCCAAAACAATTATTTACTAAAGGGAAATGCCTTCAATCGGGTTTCTGTAAGCCCGGGATCCCTTCCGTCTGCCGCTTTGCATCAAAAGGTCTTCTTTCAGCACTAAGTAAATAACACTGTAAGTAGCTGGACATTACTTGTCATAGTTATAGTGAACTTCACCACAACAAGGCGCCGGATTGGACGCTTTTCAGCATCAAACATAACGTCGGCCTCGTTCGAAAAGGACGTAAATGCAAAAATGCAACTTTTCAGGAGAAAGAAAAAACTACTTAATGATGTCAAAACTTTTCACTTTATTAACTCGTTTAGAATATATAACCAATATAAGTTTACAAATATTTGACAGGAATATGGCTTAATGCTGGTAACAACCGGCACTGTTTTGTTAGTTACGACATTTTATGCTACACAATAGAGTGCAAAATGTTAGATACGAGGTAATTTCTTTGAGGTATTACTTATACACAAATACTGTCTATTTATAAAGACACATCTAATTGTAATCCAAATTTATGTAGAAACATTTTAAAACATATGGTATGAGCCTGACGCATAACTTGACAGAAAAGATACTACTTAAGTGTTTACATTATACTTTGGATCCTGAAAATTAATACTAAATAAAAATAAAAATGCATACAACATACATCGGCATCAACATGAAAACTAACACATTGAATACCAAGCAAATTTTTCACCATTGAATCTAACAATATTTCCGCCCCAACGAATAGAAACAGAAATTGAACTGTTGAACAATTATTTAAAAAAATAATAATGTTAACACGAATCTAACATGAAAATAACTATATTTAGGGTCGATGAAAAAAATAATAAAAACACATACAGCTGATCAAGGTTTTCACACGCGGATATGACACAAAAGTCACTGTCCACCAGATGTATGCACTCTGAGACGTTTAGAATTTTCAAGCTGGGCATGTATTTCAGAAAACACAACGTTGAAATTGGACACTGACTAATATCTAACCAGTATAAGGACTTAGCATTGCACAGATTCGTCGTAAATATGAAGTCAATATCGAAAGTATGGCAGTCAAAATCAGCAAAGGGAATGAAAAATGTCTGAAACCCAAATGAATGTTTTAGAATCCTTTTAAGGGTTCCGCTGTTAATACTATGGTCGACAGCTATATCAATGTCTTTCCAGAGCACACAGTTTTCTTCGATAATCTCATACAGTTTTTTGCAAGTTCGATTTACAGAATGAAGAAGCTGGTTCAATGGGATCTCAGACAAAATCTTCACGAGAATATAGTCAGGCAATGAGAGCAGGCAGTCGTCTGGTTGCTTCCATTCCATGGGTGAAAAGGACGTATCTGCAATATATAAAACAATTTCCTTAATATATAGGCTGGTTCGAAAAGGACGTAACTACAAAATAAACAAGAAAATAACATTTTTACTATATTATATTTAATTTTACATAATTAAATGTATTGAAATAAGGCCGATGTTTATCCTTTTATATTAACATCTATGTATATACGCAGAAAAACACCTAAAAATTAAAAGTTTGAAATCGAAATATATCCAATCTTATTTATCATTTATTTTAGATTAAAAACATAACATCACCGAATCTACTGTTTCATACTGATAAAAAATCAAGAATAAATTATACTTACATATAAAACTGTATCCAGTAAATCAATATATCCAGAAATAAATCAATTTTACCACACGTTTTTTTGTAAACATTTGCAGTCGACGCACATTGTAGTTACGACATTTCGACCGATGTAAATTTCAACCAATCAAGTTACGGCTTTTAAACATGTGATCATTTTAGAAGAACGGATTGGCTTAAAGATACGAGGATTTGACACAATACGCGGGAAATTATGAACACGCTATAAACGGGAAATACGATTTTTGGTGAAAATGTAGTTACGTCCTTTTCGAACGAGGCCGACGATAAACAAATGAAAAGTTCATCCGATATGAATACAAGATTGCAATAAACAGAAATGCACAAATGCGTTGAGTTAGTTCTATTCAGGTACGGATCCAGGATTTTGGGTTGGGGCATGTATAGCATGTATTAAATACGATGTAATGCATGATACGATATTCATTGCATAAAATACTAATCAGTCGTTTAAAAACTGTGGTTGATTTAACATATAAAAATACACATTGGTTGATTTCCGTACCAATCCACTGAAAAACAAAAAAAGAAATATTAAAAAACAAAACAAAAAAAACAACAAAACACCTTGGTCGATTTCCCATCTACTCTCTAAATCCTCTCATGTTTGCTTTTTTCTGCATGATATTAAAGTTAAAATCACCTCTTTTCTCTGCATGTAGAATTGTTAGCACGTCACGTGATGTGATAAAATAGGACCGCCTTTCCAGATAACGGTGCTTTTAATTGATTCTGTTTCCTGAGTGAACTGCCAGCAACAGATGATGGAGTGATTTTTTTTTTCAGATCCAATTGTTCAACTTGTTAGGACTTTCTGCCTACAGGCAGAAAGTCATATTGGGTTTGTACTGTTTTTTTATTATTCTTCTTCTTCTTATTCTTTTTTTCTTCCTCTTATATTTGTGTTAATTTCGAGGTGTTGCCACTGACTCAGAACAATGAAAATTTTATGGCTTATATTTCAAACCATGAGCTTTCAGATGCAATGAATTTTATATTCATACGACGTCATATTACGTCAGATGTGACGTCAGGTGAAAAAGTTTGTACGCGGTCTACAGCCATTATTTCTGGACCGACTTTCATCAAAATTTCACAAAATGTGTATGTTAGGTTCTAGTTGTGCATCCCTGTGTCCGTTTGTCAAAATTCGAAAAGTCCATGGTTCTATAGCGAATCCAAGATTCGAACCAAGGTCGTAAATTTTTAAAGGCTTATAAAATCTGTCCTATTTAAGATAGAAAGTTGATATTTAGTCAGTATATAGGTCTCTAGAAGTTTTAAACATATTTATGAAAATAAATTTCATATGTCACGTGACGTCATTATATGATAATGTATTTCTAATATTAACAAGAATATTTCTATATGTTGAAATTGTCGAAGGGCAATGAAAATTTAATGACACATGCTTCAAAGGCTGAATTTTTGATTTCTATAATCTTCATATGCCTATGACGTCATATGACGTCACACTTGAAATATGCAACAAAAGTTTGTACGCGGTCTACAGCCATTGTTTATGAACCGATTTTCATCAAATTTTCACAGATTGTGTATATTAAGTTCTAGTTGTGCATCTCGGTGTCCGTTTTTCAAAATTCGAAAAGTCCATGGTTCTATAGCGAATTCAAGATTCGAACCAAGGTCGTAAATTTTTAAATGCTTATAAAATCGGATTTATTTGAGATAGAAAAGTGATATTGGGTCAGTGTATAGGCCTCTGGGAGTCTTAAACATTTTGTGAAAATAAACGTCACATGACGTCACTTGACGTCATTATATGATGATGTATTTCTAATATTAATAAGAGTATTTCTATATGTTGAAATTGTCGAAGTGCAATGAAAATTTAATGACAAATGATTCAGATGCTGAAATTTCGATTTCAATGATTTTCAGAAGCCTATGACGTCATATGACGTCACATTTGAAATTGACTACGAAAGTTTGTACACGGTCCAGAGCCATTATTAATGGGCCGATTTTTATCAAATTTTCACAGAATGTGTATATTACGTTCTTATTGTGTATACCTGTGTCCGTTTTTCAAAATTCAAAAAGTCCAAGCATCTATGGCGGATCCAAGATTCGAACCAAGGACGTCAATTTTTAAATGCTTATAAAAACTGTCCTATTTGAGATAGAAAGTTGAAATTTTGTCAGTTAGTAGGTCTCTGGGTGTCTAACAATTATGTGAAAATAAACGTCATATGACGTCACGTGACGTCATTTTTTATCATTATTATTCTTTTCTTCTTCCTAACTAAACGCTTATTATAATATGTTGCAATAGTCCTAGGACCATGAAATTTGTATGGGTTATTAGTGATGTGAGGAAATTTTGTTTTCAATGATTGTCAGCAGCCTATGACGTCACATGACGATACAGCTAAAAATAGTGAAAAATGGTGTTTGCGCTCTACAGCCGTCATTTTTAGTCGGATTTTCTTCAAATTTTCACAGATGGTACATCTTGTAACTAAGGTGTGAATAGTTTGTCAGCTAACCGAAATTCCGAAAGGCCGATGTTCTGTGGCTTAAATAAGATTCGAACATAGGACCGAAAATTTCATTTTAGGATTAAAGAGCTTCAGGATGAGATAGAAAGTTGAAACTTACACAGTTTGCAGTTTTGCAGAATTTCTACAAATATTTTGAGTCGTGACGTCATATGACGTCATGTGACGTCATAGGCATACTTCTTAATTTTCATTTTAGGGCAATGATTTCGACATGATGCCAGTTGTTCAGAATAATGAAAATTTCAGAGTCACGAGAGTAAAGTATTCGCTTTTTAACAAAAGCATCTTCAGTACCCTATGACGCCATATGACGTCACAGCTAAAAATAGTGAAAAATGGTGTTCGCGCTCTACAACCGTTATTTATGGTCGGATTTTCTTCAAATTTTCACAGATGGTACATCTTGAATCAAAGGTGTGTATATCCTGTCAGCTAACCGAAATTCCGAAAGACCGAAGTTCTGTGGCTTACATAAGATTCGAACATAGGACCGAAAATTTCATTTTATGATTAAAGAGCTTCAGGATGAGATAGAAAGTTGAAACTTACACAGTTTGCAGTTCTGCAGAATTTCTACATATATTTTGAGTCGTGACGTCATATGACGTCATGTGACGTCATAGGCATACTTCTTAATTTTCATTTTAGGGCAATAATTTTGACATGATGCCAGTTGTTCAGAATAATGAAAATTTCAGTTATGACAGTAATGTATGCGCTTTTGAAAAAAACCTTCTTCAGCACCCTATGACGTCACATGACGTCACAGCTAAAAATAGTGAAAAATGGTGTTCGCGCTCTACAGCCGTCATTTATGGTCGGATTTTCTTCAAATGTTCACAGATGGTACTTGTCTAAACTAAGGTGTGCATATCCTGTCAGCTAACCGAAATTCCGAAAGACCAAAGTTCTGTGGCTTAAATAATATTCGAACATAGGACCGAAAATTTCATTTTAGGATTAAAGAGCTTCAGGATGAGATAGAAAGTTGAAACTAGCACAGTTTGCAGTTCTGCAGAATTTCTACATATATTTTGAGTCTTGACGTCATATGACGTCATGTGACGTCATAAGCATACTTCTTAATTTTCATTTTAAGGCAATGATTTTGACCTGATGCCAGTTGTTCAGAATAATGAAAATTTCAGAGTTACGACAGTAAAGTATGCGCTTTTGAACAAAAGAATTTTCAGCACCCTGTGACGTCATGTGACGTCAAAGCTAAAAGAAGTCCATACGAAAAAAAAAAATAATAAGTAAAAGGTAGAGAATTTAATATATAGTCTTTCTAACGGAATAAATCTTAATATTTTCCAATTTTAGCAGAAAGTCCTATCATTCGTATCAACGAATGAAATCTAGTTATATTTGCATCATTTATTTGTTTTTCATGTTTAATGACTGTCAAAGTAGTCAATTTAAGCTAACTATCGGCAACAGAAATGGTGGTTAGGTTAATGTTTTACAATTAGTACACATCATCATTCATTTAATCAACTGACATTGAAATGAATATGACAAAATAATGCCAGAGAAACGAAATGAGCCTTTATGTATATGTATTGAATTAACTCCTAGAATGTTCCATCGTCGGAAACACCGACTTATTCCGTTTCACTTCATGACATAGGAAGTAGGTAGCAAAACGTCGTTTATACAGCAGTCGTTGACTAAAATATGGACCAATAAAAAACGCGCCTTATAAATGAAATATTCTTCGACGTGGAGGAATGTCGTTTGAACTAATCAAAAAGGGCGGTTGTTTAAAACGATCCCTATGATTGGTTAAACAATGTGGAACCAACGAAATGGCGTAATTTGACACATCCTAAAACGACGAAATAATTCGTAAAATCCCATGACCGATAGATGATATCGACCGATCGGCCCTGGGTATCCGACGATGTAAATGTTGTGCTTAGGTAAATAATAGAGTCCCAGGGAATATACAACCATATTTATGCTTTGAACTATGTGCATTCTGATCATGTATGCCCAATTCTTTGCTTTGGCTTTTCTTCCCACAAACGGTATTTCAGTCATTTTTGGGAACTTAAGCCTACATAAGACATGTGTAGTCGCACTGCGATATAACGCAATAGACAAGTGACATGGCACCGCACACTGTCTCATTATCCTGAGACTGACACGAGCAGTCCTGATGCTCCATTAAATGATACACCCACAAAAGAGTGTTTCCTAGTAATAGGGAAAAAATTATATGTTTCCTCTTACAGCTCAAAAAATAGGGTCGGAAGATCGGCAAAAGTGTATTTTTTTATTTTTTTTAACTCCCCCGCCCACCCTATTTTCTCCTTACGTTTTAGAGGATGTGACGAAAATTGGCGTTTTGATGAGCATTATGACCCGAATGCCATAAAAAGAGTTTGGGTTGGTACAAAAAATAGAATGAGTCAGGTTAGTTGAAGCAAGTAAACAAGTAAAATGTTTATTACGGATAGATACGTTTCTGACATGCGCTGCGTACTCTTGTTATATCGGCAAATATTTAGTCTCTACCTGTCGCTGTTTACGATATTATATTAGATGTGTATAATCATTGATGTGATAGTAATGTACATAACAGTTACTGAGACGTTATTTTTTATTAATATAGTCTTTGTCCATACATATTTTCGATACACCTTGTAGATTATAGAAGATATCCGTTGGCGTATGTAAACAGGTCATGAAATGTAAACGATGTACGATATATCATTTAGTTTTTACTATCAAAGGACACAGAAAGTTTAATATGAGCCGAGAACGAAAACCCAAACAGAAATATGTCAGTGCTGAGATATCTTGATTTCGAACCCGGGGCGTAGTGGTAACGCACTTCGCTTCTCATCAATGCGTACCGGGTTCGATTCCTGGTCAGTGGTCGCCCGTCAAGACACGTGGGTTTTCTCCGGGCTCTCCGGTTTCTTCCCACAATAATGACCACATACGCCGCCATAAGGGCCATCGAGAGTAATTAATATAAGTTGTGATAACTTGTTTCGTTGTCGATGTAAAGTAAATAAAGTTTACACTTTGATTTATGATTTAACAGAAAACAGGAGACAACTTTACCAATCTATGTACATGTCAGTGATATATTAAAAGTATTTGAATGTGACTTAAAACATAATCTATCTAATAATTACAAGTGGGGGAAATACCCTAAAGTTCACAGAGACACTGCATGCAGCTGGATGACTTCCACACATGAAAAAAGCCCGCCGGGACTCGGACACTGTAAGCAGTGAGGGGCTGAGTAATGTTAGGTAAGCGATTTTATCCACTTGGACACGAAGGCTGCTGCATATGAAGTAATAATTTAAAGGCATTCCAATGTGTTATACCTTTTTTCTATGCAGATGAAAGTTGAAAGATCCGATATCAATTGACCATGATCACTGACCATTTCACCAGGGACTCGGCAATACTCGGTATAATTCGTTGATTTAAACTCACCAATCAGATTCTGGTTCAAAAGCTCACGTGTATGTTTACAATTTGTGGATCTTTACACCGGCATGTAGATAAGGTGTTCGGGGAGTATCTGTTTAACGTAGGCTTACGTCTCAGTTTTGCGTGAAATATCAACTTGAATATCGGCTATACATATCCCTGCTATAGGCGATATACCTTTTAAGGTACACCATCCATCATCAAATGGTAATCAGGAGCCTTCAAGTGCTTAAAAATTATCCATTGATTTTGAGTTAAAAGCTCTGTTTTTCAGAGTCTATCAAACTTGTATTTAGTATAAAAATTCCCACGGTCACTTGATGGACCATGATCACAATCAAATGATGGATGGACTACCTTAAAGACCACATCAGACCAGAAGTACTGGTCCAACTTTATTACCATTTATCAGAGATATCTAATATCCCTATGATATTTTTATAACGGAAAAAAGTAATGTGTACAAAATGAGGCAAATTCTGTGAAACCCTATACAGTCACCAGAGATAAAAAAGGAGAGATTTCTAAATATGTCTAATATACAAATACATAATTATTTTATATATGATTATATTTTTCGAAATAACTAGGCTGCAGGCATCACATATATCTTTCATATTAGATCTTTTTATGTACAAAACAAGATAAGTACATGTATAAATATTCACTCCTATATAACAACGGCTGTACGCAGAAGATATCTACGTTACTATGGAAACGAACTGAGTTTAAAATGCTATAATATTTATCACTGGTATTGGAAACTAAATCTGACCACCTGCCCGTATAATACAAAATCGTCTTCAGTAAAATAATTAGACTCAAGACAAGTCGTCACACGACTTTTATACAAAAAAGAGGGGTTTAAAATGAGACAGGGGCAGTCATGCCGGTGGTATAATTAGTTACGCTGTTGAACGTTGGGAAGCAGAGGCTGGGTATATATCAAGTTGACATTTGTTTAGGAGGATGACGGTTAACCATTTATCTAAACAACAGCTGTCTGCTCTTTCCCAAAATACGGTTTCTTCTTCATTTTTGATTGTTTTCTATTTTCTGATTTTTAATCTGTCGGTCTGTTTGTCTGTCTGTTTGTCTGTCCAGCTATCTATCCAGCTATATAAGAAAGAAAGAACGAAAGAAAGAAAGAAAGAAAGAAATATCAATATCTTTCTTTTTTTCTTTGTGTGAGTGTCATTTCTTTCATACATTTCACATCTTTTCTTCTTCTTTTCTTTCTTCTTCTTCTTCTTTTGTAATTTCTGCAATTATTTTCTAATTTTCATGACCATATTTTAGACCTTACGATCAAGGACTACCAACGTGTGGGTCCTTCTTTTCGCTAAAAAGACAGCATCGGAAGAAACAGGGGTTGGATACCAGGGAGGCCGTGTGAGATACCCTAGCTCATTTTGCGAATAGACCCCTTGGTTATTGTATGTGCTCGGTGTATAGCGCCGATATACGAAAGAAAAGTTCTTGCCAGTGGGTAGAACCAGTACTGAGTACTCCGAGTTCCTATAGCTACACCAATTTGCCGAGTGCTAGGCATGGTGCATCTGGTACCAATTTCATACGTCTTTGGTTTGATGCGGTCATCGGAGGATGTGCCCCGGCTGGGATTCCCGAACGAAAGCGGACACTCTTTCATTAGGAAATCATTAGGTTTTCTTTTTGTTGTTTTTACTTCCAACAGGTAACGTCAATATAAATATTTTTGAATCTTGAATTTATTGGTCTAAACAAGAATTGCTTTATTTATCAAAAATCCTGGAACCCTTCAAATTTGTTATTGTATTTTTGTTGCAGTTTTTGCTCTTATTATTTTATTTATATATTTAATTATTCATTTATTTATTACACGTATTTCATTCTTTTCATTTTACATTTTTTTTCTCAGAGCCTTAAACAAGTTCAAACTATACCAATCAAGAAAGCGTAACTGTGGAACTATTTCAAGCCAAGTTAATAGAGGTTAACTCCCTTTGATAAATTAGAATTTCTGAGGCTGTGTGAAGTTGGCTCGACATACGACATACAACATACGACATTCAACTCTCACTATTCACGACATACGACTTGGAATTCGATTTTGAATGTGAATGTCGCACGAACGACATTGGACATTCAGATTTTGAATGTCGCACGCGACATTCACGACATTGGACATTCAGATTTTGAATGTCGCATCACGACATTCACGACATTGGACATTCAGATTTTGAATGTCGCGGCACAACATTCACGACATTGGACATTCAGATTTTGAATGTCGCACGCGACATTCACGACATTGGACATTCAGATTTTGAATGTCGTGCCGCGCAAAAGTCTAATGTCGTGAATGTCGCGTGCGACATTCAAAATCTGAATGTCCAATGTCGTGAATGTCGTGCCGCGACATTCAAAATCTGAATATCCAATGTCGCGAATGTCGTGCTGCGACATTCAAAATCTGAATGTCCAATGTCGTAAATATCGTGCTGCGACATTCAATATCTGAATGTCCAATGTCGTGAATGTCGTGCTGCGACATTCAAAATCTGAATGTCCAATGTCGTGAATGTAGTGCTGCGACATTCAAAATCTGAATGTCCAATGTCTTGAATGTCGCGTGCGACATTCAAAATCTGAATGTCCAATGTCGCGAAAGTCGTGCCGCGACATTCAAAATCTGAATATCCAATGTCGCGAATGTCGTGCTGCGACATTCAAAATCTGAATGTCCAA
>CM037794.1:383141-433141 GCA_021229015.1 Solen grandis | reverse complement strand
GATTTCGCTGTATCTAATTTTGAAGACATATATGTCTTATCCAGGTTAGGCGACGATTTTTTTGTACGCACGTGCGTTAGTGCGTAAGCCCAGGCACGCCCTTGGCAAAAAAAACAACAGGGTCGGTATAATAAATAGGGTCGGTCGGGTAATAAAGTTTTTACGCCTTAACCAAAATAAAACAGTTCACAGTTTACATAAACCGGTACGTTTTATTTTTGATCGATTAATGTATTTGATCTTAATGGCTGTCATTACACGAAATTCTCGTCTTTCATCGGTGGATAATAGTGCTTTTTTGCCTCTTTATTTGCAAACTTTCCAGTAGCACATCTCATTAAAATCTTCAAGGAAGCCGATATAACTATTGAAGCTGAGTTATTTTCCTTTGTACTCTGCGCATTAATCTTCATTCGGATGCAAACGGAACTTGCCGGAGACGGTCGGCTAGACATAAATGGTTTATAATTCTAATGCATTTTCTTCTCGTGCAATAGATTCGAAAAAAGCATGTTTGACCCTGCTTCTTTTTTTACCATTTGCAATTCAGCTGTAGAACATTTGTAGATATGAACCAATTCTACCAACATTAGTTAATGCTAAGTTAATCCAGTCATCATTAAATTGTGATGCTGGTCCATCAAGTGATTGCATGAATTTAATAGTCAATGCAAGCCTTTATAGACTTGAAGCAAAATAGCCCATAACTCCAAGTCAATGGATGTTTGCATCTACCCCATAATTGTAAAAATGGATGGTTTCTCCACCACAGGCAATAGCATCACAGACGGTATTGAAGCTATTTTCAGAAGCATAAGATTTAGAATTAATATTTTCGTGTGACATAAAATGACAGATCACATTCACCCTTCGCGCATGCTCTCACTTCACTGAACTCCCGGAACTGGTAAAGTTGCACAGTGGCAGAACGTTTTATGCCTGCTTCGAGGATATCGAAATCTATATTTAACCGATTTCCCGAAATGGGCGTTTACGAAAAATGGCGTTTTCCCGTGCGCTTTGACCTTCACTTGGCCACTTTATTTGTTATGGGTCAAAGCCTTCACCAACATTAACGAGGGAGAGTAGAAAAAATATTTCCATTGATCATCTGTGAACAAGCTTCTTTAAAATGGTACATGTATATGAACTAATGGATTTTTTTCTTTGCCTTGCAGTGTGCGTAGAATCTGAGCTTCAATATTGTATGAGAAAACAAAGGAGATCTGATCAGACATCTGGAAAGAAAAAACCATAACACTTTCTCGGAAATATCGTTTAATAAATATATTTTTATATTTATAGAAATTGCTCAAATTATCAATTTATTGATTTTAGGTTTCAGGAGAAATTTTATAACCTGAATTAACTTAGACAAATGTGTGGTAATTTATAATTGAATAAAAAAAATATAAAAAATGACAATCTGAAAAGTATCCATAACTGCGAGTTAAAAAGATAATAGAATTAATACGTTGTACTTTTATTAAAGGCCATCTGTATTAAGCGGTAAACAACGTAGTCAATTTTGATACTTCAAAATTATTGTATTTTGTCATATATTTAACCTTCATTTTGGAAGTCACCTCTGTTAAGCGGTCACATTCTCATTCCCTTGACAGGCCGCTTAAGGCTGGTTGGACTATACAAACAAAGTACACTAATCATCTCACGAGGACTCGTCATATACTCGTATTTAACCAAAAAAGAAACTGTCATTTCCTTTAAAGGTAGTATTATTTTATTATATTGGACAAGTATTATTTTGAGTTAGTGGATCTATAAAACATTTATATTCAAAGGCAAAATTGAGTGTTTTGCTAATAAGGTTAACATTTGAATTGTTTTTATTCAATGCATAAGTCTTATAGAGTCAGAATCAAAATTCAAAAACGATAAATCATAATTTGACAAGGACATTTTCAATTAGAAATGCAAATCTATGTATTACAGGTGTGGCCATTTCATTTTCAAGACACATAGAAAACAAATTGCAATGGGGGTTTCATTTTTGGTTCAAAATATACGAGTGTATAACAGGATCATATTTTTTAATCAACTAAACATACATGTATTCCATAATCTTTCATAAAATAAAATGCGATCTCGAAAAAAAATTTGTGAAATAAAATGCGATCTTGTACTCAAATAAACAAATCAGATGAATATGTTCCCTTGCGAATGCAAAGGCGATCTTGCATACAAATAAACAAATAGTACACTCGTGAAATAAAATGAGAAAAAATATACTATAAGCGTAGATTAGATCTTGAAATTAATTCTCTGGAATGTATATGGATTGAAGCTTATGTAAATAATAACAAGCATATCTTATTTGGAACATTCTATCGTCCACCAAATTCTGATGCCTCCTATTTTAACATGATTGAAAGCTCCATTGATAAAGCATTTGACTCCGATATACAAAATGTAACCATAACGGGTGATTTTAATCTCGATAAGTAACCTACTTACTCCAACAATTTAATTTACACCAGATTATAAATGAACCTACACATTATACGGAAAGTTCTGAATCTTTAATTGGCCTAATTTTTGTACCTAGAACTGAAAACGTTATACATTCTGGAGTAAGTGAACAGTTTCTTAGCCAAGATCATAGTTATCATTGCCCTGAATATGGAATTTTAAATTTTAACAAACCTAAAGTATACTGTTATACTAGACATATATGGAGATACGACTTAGGTGATTATGAACAATTTCGATTAGATATATCCGAAACTAATTGGGATAAATGTATTGATGATGATATAGATATATATGCGGTTAATTTTTCTAATAACCTTATAAATATAGCTAAAAGTAATATACTTAATAAATATATGAAAATAAGAAGATATTAAAAAGCAAATTCGGAAACGAAAAAGGTTATATAAAAAAGCTAAAGATGATACGCAATCAAATCACCTTTGGCAAAAAATAAGAAGAGTAAGAAATGAAACTATAAATATGATAAAAGTGAATATTATCTTAAAAGGTCTGATAAACTTAAAGATGATGGCTTATCCTCAAATGATTGGTGGAAAATTTTAAAACAATTTATTACAAGTGAATCTAGTAACTCAATACCCCATCTAACTGATCCCTATAAAAATTCTGTAACTACTTGTGACACTGAAAAAGCAGATTTACTCAACTATTTCATTTGTAGTCAGACAAAGATAGATGAAAGTAATAAAGATGTGCCTCTTGTTCTGCCGGTAAATGAGAATGGTTTAAGTAATATAAGATTAACCACTTCTGAGGTCAAAGACGTTTTAAAATCTCTTCATAAAGCTGCAGGTCCAGATGGCATTAACAACATGATACTACATAAAGCATCATAATTACGAACTTTCAGAACCTCTCTGTGATCTTTTTAACACATCCCTAGCTTCCTCTAATGTTACCAGCAGTTGGAAAGAAGTTCATGTCACTGCTGTTTTCAAAAAAGGCGATCCCTCACTCCCAAACAATTATAGACCTATTTCCTTATTGAATACCATTAAAAAAGTTTTAGAACGTATAATATATAAACATGTTTTTATCACCTTTAAAGTAATAACATCTTTACACCATTCCAGTCTGGATTCCTACCTGGTGATTCAACTGTTAATTAAACTGACTTATCTTTATGATACTTTCTGTAAAGCTCTTGACGATGGCTTAGAAGTCAGAGTTGTTTTCTTTTTTATCAGTAAAGCCTTTCATAAAGTATGGCACAAAGGTCTTTTAGCCAATTTAAATGCTTCAGGAATATCAGTCCCCTGCTAACATTGTTTTCTGACTACCTTTCGAATAGAAAACAGCGAGTTGTTCTTTCTGGGGCTAAATCCACCTAGTTAACAGTACATTCAGGGGTTCCTCAGGGTTCGATACTGGGTCCTCTACTTTTTCTTTTTATTAATGATATTGTAGATAATATAAATTTAAAAATTAATGTATGTGCAGATGACAGTAGTTTATACATTATTACTGATGATCTCTTATGTGCAACTAACTTGCTTCAATCTGATATTGACCTGATATCCTCATGGGCTGACAAGAGGCTTGTAAATTTAAATCCCTCTAAATCTGAATCTTTATTAATTACAAGAAAACATTCTCCACGTTACCATCAGCCTCGTCTTGAAATGTAAAATCAACTTATTCCTGAAGTAATAGAACATAAACATCTTGACGTTTATTTTAATAATAACTGTACTTGGCATCCTCACATCCATTATGTTACTAAGAAAAGCTTGGCAGCGAGTTCATATAATGCGAAAATTAAAATATTCTCTAGATCGTAAAGCATTGGTAGTTATTTACCTTTCATTTATTCGACCTATACTGGAATATGCAGACGTTGTTTGGAGCAATATAACCGAATATGAATCTGATGAACTAGAAAAAATATGGTTTACATACAGATAGTTCACTCGTGAGATAAAATGTGATCTTGCACTCAATAAACAAATAGTTCACGCGTGAAATAAAATGCAATCTTACACTTAATAATCATATAGTTAACTCGTGAAATAAAACGAGATTTTGCATTCAAATAAACAATCATTTCACTCGTTAAATAAAATGAGATCTTGCAATGAAATAAACAAATAGGTCACTCGTATGAAAAATGTGATCTTGCACTCGGTAAAAAAATAGTACATTCGTGAAAAAAAAATCCAATATTGCAGTCAAATAAACATATACTTCATTCCTGAAATAAAACGCTATATTGCACTCATATAAACAAACGATTTATTCATGAAATAAAATGCGATCTTGCACTCAAATAAGCAAATAGTTCACTTTTTTTTCAAGTAGTTGGTGAAAAGGCTGACAAAAACACAGGAGAAAATCAAATCTGTATGATATGACATAATATTATCTCGTAAGAGGAGAGATACCTTTACCCAAAAAAGAAAACTTACGAAAAACTTGAAAAAAGAATAAATAAAAATAATGTTTGCTATTTTTTCTGGTAAGATAGTATTTCATTTCACGTTTGGTCTGATAAAAATGTGTTGCTTTTTATGAAAATAACTTATGATATTGAAAAAATCAATATATATAATCTACATGAATATTTCTATAGAGGTCATATAAAACCATTACTCTCTGTAAATATTTCAATCCATTCAATCTGAATAAAAGACGATTTCGTTGGTACATTTACATTCAAAAATAATGCCATACTTATTCATGGTAACAACAGAAATAAATTCACAACAAAATTAATGATTTTACGGTAATTAATTGATCATATTGTTTGACCTCCAGGGGCAAAGCTAGCGTTACGTCAGTAACTGAAGTTTTGGATTTTGACAAGAAAACGATATTTTCTTCAAGCAACATTCCATGTAAGTGTTTGTGAGTAACATCACAAACCACTTAGCTACGCCACTGTCGCAAGTTTTACCGACTATCAGGTAACAGGTTACGTTCCTTGTAATGAACACATTTTCTCGGCCCAGTACTTATGTTATTATTGATTAGACATGGGCCAGGTTCCAATTGTTCCAAAGTTAAATGTAAGAACACGAACTTGGCATCGGATGCACTCGGTTCTTCTTGTTTTTTGTTCTGTATACAACAATATCATAAATTTCCATTCGCATTTTCTCGGCACGTTTTTGCCATTGCTTATTCAAGGGAGCAAATATCTTTAACAGTTCCATCCGGCTCTCTCGGAACCAAAACACGTACAGATATGGATCTAGTAGACAATTTATGATTGTCACAGTTTCTGATGACATTCGCAGACCCTTGATGGTCAGTTTCTTGAATTGCAGAAGCGCCAAAATGGTGACGTAAGCAACTAATGAGACCAAAATTGTCAACCAAAACACCAGTACTAATGACGTAGATCTATAGCTTTTCATTAAGGACAAAGCCGAGGCTAATCCGATTTCCCCTTGTTTATTGTTGTGCACCTGCTTAGTTTTAATTAAATTCAATATTTTCCAGTAGCACACAAAGGCAGTGGAAAGTACCAACACTGAAATCAGCATAAGATAAATTGAAATTATGTGATTGCAATTTCCAGGTTTTGTCAGTACCAAAACAAAATTGCCATCTCTCATTGCACATACAAGGTAGCGCACGGCAAGGAAACAGAAGGCGAAGCAACACCAAACAAATGTTGAAACACGCCGAACAAATCTCTTAGAAAACAAAGACAAATATCTTTCTGGCCACAGAAACAAGTAAAGTCTTTCAATAGACATTAAGGCAACAGACATATACCCGAGCTGAATCCAGATGTTTCCAATGACGTTTAAGTTAACATTATACGCAGGTTCTTGGACGAACTTCCTTACCGTCGCCGTCGTTATAAACAGACAGTCAAAGACCAGTAGGCCGCGTGACAGAAACCTCGTAGAATACGGTATTTTCCGTGTTTTGTGCATTGCGTAACATGCAAGAGCACTGGAAAAGAAGGAGACAATGCCAAGCACAACAAAAGTGCCGAGTACTTCAGGACTGTAGACTTCAATGAAAGCATCCTTGTTAGTCATTTTCACCGAAACAGTCTGGTCATCGGTAACATTGGAAATGACAGCCAATTTGCCCATCACGGACTTACTTTTTTGTTACTATTGCCGTATCACAATCCTTAGCTGTGGACACGTTTCTACGTATGACACATATCTGACCATTTCAAACAACATATCCAGCCTAATCTTGAACGTGAAAAAAAAAGATGCATGTTGTCTTGTTTCAGATACTTGTATAAGAAATTATGCTTGTATGGCTATGATAATCAATAGTAAAAAAAATTGAATATGGAATTCGAATTACATAGCGTATTTAACAATCCGATGCCAAAATACCTTTTTGTTTTGTTTAGGTACTTGACTTGACTTTTTAAATGACCAATTAAAGTACTGCACATATGTTGTAATTGTTAAAGTAGCTGTTGCAATTACTGCTGCTGATGATGATGAGATTATAATTTTGCTGTTATCTTTCGTTATATTTTGAAATGTTACGTGATTTGGTCATGGTGCAATAATGTTCCACGTCCATCGACCGTTTCTGTAGTTTATCTTAAAATCATAAAAGAAAATGGTAATCACGCATCGGAACCAGTGTAGTTTTGAAATAGCTACAGCTTGTCACGCCATCCATAATCCATGTTCCATAAAGTCGGCTTTTCGTAGTTTCAATGCCATAACATCAAACAAAGTCCACTCATTACAGGCAAATCACCCAGTGATTTGATCTGCGTATCTGATAATAACAGCATTACCTGAAGAAAAGATGGAAGCACATATATGAAAAACGAACCCTGTAGAAAAGAATTCAAACTTATCTTACAAGTTTAAGTACAAATTGCGACAATTGATTCACTTAAATTTTGAGTGCATTAAAATTTGCGAATAGATTGTGTTTGTTTCCATTTGCGGGTAATAACAATGGGCAGTCTATCGAAGAGTGCACAGAAGTTTTTTTAATGCAACCACCATACTTTTTTGCATGAAATGCTTTTAGTATTGCATATATCTTTCACAGTTCTTGAACGAACAAATGAGTTGTTGTATGAATTATAAAATGTCATTTAATAAGGCCATATTCTTGGAAGTGGGCAAACTGGATTGCTATGTTTCATCAATATTTTATGACTGGAGTGGGTGTTTACTTAACAAATGATTTATAAGAAACCACTTCGTATTTTAGGTAATTGTTCTTACCAGAACTGTTACTATTAGACATCTGAATAATACCATCTTACGCTTATGTTTCATTCTGTATATCATCTTATGCATATATTTTCTGTCTCTTTTCATTCTTTTCATCTTTTTTCGTTTTTGTTTTTGTTTGTTTTTTTGTTGTTGTTTTTTTGTTTTTTGTTTTTTTTGTCTGTTTTCTGGGTATTCGCTGGAATTTGGAATTCGTTTATGGTAAATGCAAGCATTTATAGACTTTGAGCAAAAGAGTCAATAACTTCAAATCAATGTATGCTTGCACCTGCACTGAGGTCTTTTTAAGCATATTAAGAACCATGATTATAATTCAATGATGGATAGATTACCTTAAGATGAATATGATATTGTTTTACCTTAAATTTCCATAAGTGGCATCTACCTATTCTGGATCGTCTATAATCCGGAATCCTCTCTAAGCCGGACAACTATTTGGTCCGGTTTTTATTCCATGTTTGCTCTGTAAAAATAAAACACTTGACAAATGTTTGGTCCGGTTTTATTCCATAATTGTTCTGTAAAACAAAACAATTTGTAATCCGAAACGTCCAAGGCACTTCCTGTGGACCTAGATGGCATAATTATATCTAAGTGAAACTATCTTACTAACCGATCTATATTGGCCTATGATCTGAAAATCTCTAATCTGTACAATTTTAGCGCCCGGAGGGTGTCAAGTGAATGTGGTTTCCACTATACATGATCAAATCATGTAATGGGACTTCATTAATGTTATTTTGTAAATGTATGTTTAACATTATTATTATTTTATCTACTAACTATTGATCTTTTATATAGAAAATGGGTGTCCGTTTTTAAGTCCGTTTTTAACAACTTAAAACCAAAAATCTTCTGAATTTACCATTAAAATGTATTAAGATTCTACGTATGTACTTCAATCGAAAAATATACTGCACAGTCATCTTTGGGGGAAATCCAGCAAGTAGGAAACATTAGAACAAAATTACCGTATACAGACTGCACAAAGTATGGTCACCAAAGTAAAAACAAATGAATAAACTTCTAAAAAGGAATAAATTGGAAATCACCTTGACTATAGTTGCCAATTTTACAATCTAGTGATCTGTCATATAAATTCATGCTGACTTTTCTTTTAATTCAAACACAAGTAAATACCAGTTTTTCCAGTGAAAAAAGATAAAATACATTTTTACAGTAAACATTTAAACTCCGCGACATTATTCCATGGTGACCATTATGCTTAAAACACTAATTAATTAAAAAAAATTGCATTCCTTACCTTCGAAATTTCTTGCTCCAAAATACAAAAAGTAGCTCATCTATATAAAATGTAGCTCAACTATAAACCAATACCAAATTAATATTATCGTAAAATGCTTAACGAATCAGTTTCAGTACAAAAATACCCTCCAGTATAAAATCAGTCGCCATGTCGTTGTTAAGACGAACCTACGGTCTGACTGCGACGTATCGATATAGGAATTTTCTCTTATACAGGTGTATTCCCAATACTAAGGTGGCATTAATCCCCTGAAAGTATGGTGTACCATTTAGATCAAAAGGACCTATAACCTGACAGGTGTTAAATAATACAGTTGCAATTGCAACTTTTACAGTTACAAACGTACCTCATGTTTAGTAGCAAATATACGATTCCGTTGCTTAAGTACATATGCAGTCGCAATTGTATTACACATGTAGTTGTAATTATTAATTTACAGTTGCAATACGAGGTCTCTGTTGTTACTATAAATAAACTCTGAGTAAATATATCTCAAATAAAGTTATATCTCATTTTTTTTCTGTAATTGCAACTGTGTCTCAAAAAATTAATTGTATCTGGATATCAAATGTTGCAAATGTACATGTATATCTATAATTGCTACTGTACATGAAATATAGTTTCAACTTTATATTTATAAATGCTCTGATACCTCTAATTTAATTGCAATTGTATGTTTATCACAACCTTATCACAAATATAGTATATTAAATATTGTGTGTATGTGATTTCAACTATTTATTAAAAACTGCAACTGATCTCAATTATAAGATGCGACGGATATTGTATATTTATAATTGCAACCTTGTCTCAAACAAAGTTCCAGATGTGTATAGGTAATTGTAACTATTTATTCATAAATGCAACTACATATTTTTAAACTCAAAAGTGATGCGACTGTCATTTATAATTGCACCTTTATCTCAAATATAATTGATAGTGTATTTTTATAAAAAATTTTTAAATTTTTGCAGCTGTATACCTATAATTAAAAATGTATATCAATAAATGTTTCTTATCTCAAATATAATTGTTATTGTATTTTTTTATATTTTTTTTTATACTTGCAACCTTATCTCAAATAACGTTATAAATACATAATTTTATGTATATTTATAACTGGGGTAAAAAAGATATGTACTCAAACTGTAAATATTTTATCGATAGTATATTTTAAATTTTATGGATTTATCGCGGCGCTCCGCTTCTCGTCGCTTGCGATAAATTCCATAAAATTTAAATATAAACGATAACTGATAATTTTAATTGCACTTATACTTCAAAAATAATTGCAAAATTCTTTCAAATTTAGCTGCAACTTTATATGTATAAATTCAACTGCATCTCAAATAATGTTGAAACTGTAATTTTATACATGTAATTACATCTGTATATTTATAATTGTACCTATATCTTAGATACAAACGCAAATTATTTCTAATATTATTGCGACTGTATAACTGCAAATGTGTCTAAATAATAATTCAACGGTATATTTAAAATTACGACTGCTGCATTTTTATGACAGCAAATGTATCTCAAAATCAAATTTTTTTGTGTATTCGTCTACATCATGTTACACGTGCGACTGATATATCATCATCATCATCATCATCATCGTGGATTGTATCTAACACTACGATCGAGTTTACATATGCAATGAAAGTTTTTAATTTTTCAGGTTCACGACCAAACAAAATCACCTTAAATAGAAGCAAGCGATAGGAATACGATAAATTTCATTAAAGGTGCGATACTACCCAAAATCAATGAAATAAATGCAGAAAATAATGTGAAAATATAAAATTCAATCTTTCTTTTGACATATGCAAAATATTGCCTCAACGATAGCCCGATTGATGTCGATAGAAGCACCAATATATTAAATGACTGTAGGAAATAAATTCTCCTACCCGTCCCTATTATTCACACGAAGATTTCCGGAATCGATCAAGCTCTATCACGTAGTCAGCTTGGCTCTCGTAGGTCATGCATAATCATAAGTGTTTGTAACCAAACAGGTGTCTTGCGAATGTCCCAATGTCTAACCCGTGCACGGTTTCACGGTTCCCTCGTGCAAGTTGGGGTGTTTGATTCAGCCACAACATTTCTTTATAGACAATTAATTGATGTATTCTCTGTTGCATAACATTTGTTTTTCATCGGAGAAATATTTCAATAAAGTTGAACACTATACTCCCATTTAATGTATGGAATTATATTTTGACCAATGAGATTGCAGTATTTTTCAACATTTTCCATCGGTTTAAATTGTTAAACCGTTAGGTTTAATGGATAACCTAGTATACGCGCTGAATTAACTGCACCTGTGGAAAACCTTTCTGCGCATGTGTGAAGAGGCGGGATAAGAGGCGTGGCCTATATTGGCAATGTTCCAACTATGATGAAATGCAATGAGAACAGCGTAGAAGTTCTACTTTTTTATTTTGAATGAACTGTTTATAAACAATGAGAACTGAATGTCAAATAACATTTACATAGTAATCATAATATCATATCCAGTATGATGAAGTCGTTAAAAAAAAAAGAAAAAAAAGAAGAAAAAAAAAGCAAATACAAGTGACTAGTGTCAAGTATTCCCCAACACACTAAAGCTTATACGTCATTAATGTGTGGCATTACATTTTGACCGATGGGATTGCAGTATTTTTCAAAATTTAACTTCTTAAACCGCTAGGAATAATAGATAACCTAGCATACGTTTTGAATTAACTGCACATGTGATCAACATGTTTAAAGGTGGGAATAGTGGCGTGGCTATACAATCAATATTCCGACTTTGATTAAATGCAGTAAAATGAAGCAACGAGAACTGATACGAATATAGAAAAGATTATTTATTGGAAATAGTATTTCAGTCATTTGGAGAAAATGTGTACTTGAGACAGATATAGTACTGCCACACTGCAGTATCACACCGTAGACATGTGGCATGACACAACACCCTGTCACATTATCCTGACACCGGACCAACTAGTCATACCAGTACCATTATTACGACCTTTTACAGAAATCATAGTAGTGACATCATGTGACTCGTAAAACATCATCAACAACAAACCGCAAATATAAGTGAATAGCATGAAGTATTCACTGCCTCAATCAGTGCTTATTTTTCCCGCCTGATCTGACTATCACAGTGCCAGAGTGCCAGAATAGCGTAGTGGTTACGCACTTCGCTTCTCACCAATGCGTCCCGGGTTCGATTCCTGGTCACGCACGTGAGGAGGTACAGTGGTCGCACGTCCAGGCACGAGGGTTTTGTCAGAGTTCTTCGGTTTCCTCCCACAATAATAACCGCATACGCCGCCACCAGAGCCATCGAGAATGATTAATTGTTCCTTCCCATGGGAAGGAACATCTATAGTCGTTCCTCGCTACTTGCCGGATATAAGATTAGCACCTGATGAGATGTTAGCCCGCTCAGTATTGTGTATGCTTCATGATTCTTATGATGAGACGGGATCCAGTCTGAAGTCAGGTGATATTAACTATAAACGTGATATCACGTGATGTGCGCCATTTATACGCCATTTTATCGACCATTTTTAGTCAGTCTAGCAGGTGCGTGCAGGTTTAAATTACGGCTTCGTGTTGTCCCGATTAAGAAAACACGATATCAGCCTAAATTGAACTTAGCCCTATTAAAGTCCTTGAATTTCTTGCTTCCTTTCCTGTGCTACCATGACTTAAAGAAAAAAAAATATAAGAAAATTTTGACTTGGAGAGAAATGTTCAACCACCTACAGTTTGTCCTTTTCGTACTCTAAGGTTATCCCTTCCATATGCAAATGCTGAAAACGGCTTTCACTTCATACTTCATAATTTAGAAATGCCCTGGAAGGAAATTTTGGTAGGCTAAAACTTGTATAAATTTTAGTACTTGTTCGTAATCGATGTAAAAAATGAAGTTTAGATTTATGACTATCACAATTTTTTTAGTTTGGAACTTTAGCATCATGCATTTTTGTCACTTGTGGTTGGTGTCTTTATCTCAGTAGACGTCATTGTAGCAGGCGCTACTTCAGTTTTATGTTTTTAACATTATTCAATATCCCTCTAAGAGATCAAAACTTGCGTTAACATTTAGCAATTGTCGCTCCCATGTCGTTATGAGCTTGCATCATGTCTATTTTTAGACACGAGCCACATTTGAAATTAAATTTGCATGAGCAATCTAGAAGCATATTTGATTCGTTGGTTCTTCAAAGGCGGGAATTTATGGGCGGGGACTAGGACAGTATCGTCAAAACATAATTCCATACATTAAAGAGGTTAATGTTTGTTATCGAGGGTTTAACAAGTTAAACCGCTCGCTCAGTTGCGCCGAGCTTGAGCGGTTTAATTTGTTAAACCCTCGATAACAAACATTAACCTGTACATAAAATGGTGCGTGCACTTCCATTTTTAGATGACTTGTATTTATATTTGTGCAAATTAGGCAGTTTCCGGAACATGTTAGAAACAGTCGAATCGGCGGCCGTGAAATTCCGTATTTGTTGATACGATTGGTATCGTAGATAAGCAGTAGGCAATATCAGGAACCAGGCGAGCTTAATTGAACATTTTCTTTACCGAAGGTCCAACATAGATAATAAATGTAATTGATATGTAATAAACAGAGAGTTTCAAATTATTCGAGCTTAATTGTATGGAACGCCAAATCTACATAAACTCAGATATTTGAAGATCTCTTCAAATATTAAGAGATATCAAATGAATTATTGATATCAACAAATAAAATTTGATATCTTCAAATCAATTACGGATAAGTATTCATTTCATTTAATTGTAGATATCTTCAAATCGTTTTTGTATAAACAATTGAATTGTTGATATCAATAATTCAATTGTTGATATCAACAAATGAAAAATTTTTTCAACCATTGATTTGTTGATATCATTAACTCAAAAATTTAAAATTAATTTGAAGATATCTCTAAATATTTGAAGAACTTCAAATATTTGAGTTGATGTAGATTTGAAGATCTCTTCAAATATTTAGAGATTCTTCAAATGAATTATTGATATCACAAATCATTTGTTGATATCAACAATTGAATTGTTGATATCAATAAATAATAGACTTAAGGTCTTCCTATCCTAATAGTCATATTCCATATCTTGCCACTGGATAGTAACATTTCTATGAAACTTTGTCACTTTGAAGACACTAAAAAAAAATATTTCACCAAGAGTTTTTTTCAATTTTTATCGAATTTGGGGGACATAATCCGCATATAAGTTAACTTTGAAGCCTATGGAAAATATGTATTTTCTGTGAATATGAAAAACTGAATTTGATTTATGAGAAAAACTCATGGAAGAAAGATGCATTTTATATTTTTTATATCAACTTGCGTAAAAAAAATCTAAACTTTATCATAGGAAAATGGCGAAAATCACTGTTTTTAGTTTTCAGGGGAGATAACTTATGGCAACAAAATAACAAGCGGTGGGTGGGGTAATAAAAGAACTTCTGTCACCTGTCATAACATGTCAATTTGACCCTAAGATTACCATTGTTTAGTATACAATGGGATGGCCAGAAATCCACGATTTCACGATTTCACGAAAGCACGCTATGACGTCATTAATTAGGACAATGGCCTATTGTTTAGGGTATGACATAATCCCCGACCTCACCCCTTTAACGAGGTCACGTGACATTCTTGATAAACCGCAATATTTATGTTTAATTGTCTCCCTAAACAATGAGGACAATGACCTATTGTTTCGGGTATGATATAATCCCCTTATCCACCCCTTAAACGAGGTCACGCGTCTATCGTTTTCGAGGATGAGTAAACCGCAATATTTATTCTTTTATAATATCGTATTGTTATTCGGGACAATTAATCAACTACGTCATTCACCGCAAAAACGCGATTGAAACAATCAAATCGGGTTGCAGCCCCTACCGCTCCCTTAAACGAGGTCACGCGACATTCTTAATAGACCGCAATATTTATTCTTTTATCATATCGTATTGTTATTCGGGACAATTAATGAACTACGTCATCGATTTCGCTATTGTCGCAGAAGCATTGAATGAGCGACGTTAAATAATGAGTATTGTCTCTTCGAATAATAACGTTTTTACTTTCTGAACAGTTAAACGACGCTATCCGGAATACCTCGAGCCGTATAACGGACACATTCCCACGCGTCGAGAGAAGATTTCTCCATCATTAATTAACGGTAACTGACCACTAAAACGTTCCCGTAAACATAATCTACACCCGTAAAACCCGTATCGATCGGTTATCTCCTATTATTGACCCAAGGCCTTACGAATCGCGGAGTGAAGGAATGTAAACAGCTATCTCACCCGTCCTCGGACGTATTATTTACTGTTTTTGGATGAAGTCGAACATTCGAAATCGCCTATCTATACGTATTAATGCTCTTTTTTCTACCATTTCTGTCTTTCTCTACACATTTCCTCGTAATACGCGTGTCAATGCGTATGTTTTGTCAATCGGTGTGAAACGATTTTCACCTTTTCATGTCTAAATTCTTTAATCACAACCAACACCCGCAGTGGTATTTGATCCGCGGCGAGTTAATCCGGCTTAGTCTAGCGACGATAAACGGGTATTAGCGGTTTTTCATAAGGCGAGATAGTCGCTTTTTTGCATTTACCTACGCTACGTTTTTCACTTTCTCCGTGTAAATGATCGGGAAAGTTTATTTATTTATTTTCATCCACGCATCATCGCTGATTATAGTTCTTTGTCTTTCGCTCTCTCTTTCATAGCATTTTTCTTTAATTTTCGCTCTCTCTTTCATAGCATTTTTCTTTAATTTTTTCTCCATCTTTCACATATTATTTCCTTTTTAGTGTATACGCATTGTCACTAATTATATTTCTCTTTCTACAATATTATTCGTAGGATTTTACCGGTCTTTATTCTCTCATTAAGACTTCAATTCCAGTAAATAAGGTGGAACTTCGGGTGGTCTAGCGACGATAAACGGGTATTAGCGGTTTTTCATAAGGCGAGATAGTCGCTTTTTTGCATTTACCTACGCTACGTTTTTCACTTTCTCCGTGTAAATGATCGGGAAAGTTTATTTATTTATTTATTTATTTATTTATTTATTTTCATCCACGCATCATCGCTGATTATAGTTCTTTGTCTTTCGCTCTCTCTTTCATAGCATTTTTCTTTAATTTTTTCTCCATCTTTCACATATTATTTCCTTTTTAGTGTATACGCATTGTCACTAATTATATTTCTCTTTCTACAATATTATTCGTAGGATTTTACCGGTCTTTATTCTCTCATTAAGACTTCAATTCCAGTAAATAAGGTGGAACTTCGGGTGTAAAAATGAATAAATACAACATTCGTGTGACGAACAAGTCCTAGCAATAAATATGAAAACAAACTTATCTTGTATTTTGATTTTATATGTAACTATGATGAGACTTTCATAAAGATTTATTAATAACACCTGTTGCGGCACTGAACCGCCGCGAGTTAATCCGGCTTAGTCTAGCGACGAAAAATGGGAGAGAGCGCTTTTTCATAAGGCGCGGTAATCGCTTTTTATTTATTTTTGTCAAACATACGTGGTCGAAGTAGAAGTAGTTGCTGTTGTTGATGATGATGATGTTTTTTTATGTTGATATTAATGCGTTTGAATAAATCGAGACTCTTAGGTGTTATCACAACGCTTCTTTACGTTTTTTTTTTTTTTTTGTAGTTGTTGTTTATGTAGTAGAGTATTTGTAGTAGCGGTAGTAGTAGTAGCAGTAGTAGTAGTCACCCGTCCTCGGACGTATAACTCTGCGTTTACTAAACCGAACCTTTTAATCTCTCTATGCGTAGTTATGGTTTTGACAATCGGTGTGAAACGATTCTCACCTTTTTAGAATATGTATATCTTTATTTAATTCTTTGACTTATACAATCATGTACATCGTCAATACATAATATGTCTAATCTCTATAATCACAATCAGCAGACATACCAGTAGCGGTATTTGATCCGCGGCGAGTTAATCCGGCTTAGTCTAGCGACGATAAACGGGTATATGCGGTTTTTCATAAGGCGAGATAGTCGCTTTTGGCATTGTACGTTTTTCACTTTCTCCGTGTAAGTAATCGAGAAATTTATCATTTTATTTATTTGTTTATTTATTTATTAGTTTGTTTATTTATTTTTTATTTATTTATTTATTTATTTATAACAAATACGCAACGCATATGTTACATTGGTTTTGTATTCGCTGTTTAACAGAAGTATTAGTATATTGTTTTATTTATTTATTGTTTTATTTATTTATTTATTTATTTTTTGTCAAACATACGTGGTCGTAGTAGTAGTAATAGTTGTTGTTGTAATAATGAATTTCGTTTTAGTTGTAATAATAATATTGGTTATATATATACGCTGTTTAACAGGAGTATTAGTAGTTATAGAAATGATGATATTATTAATACGATTGAATGAATCGGGACCTTGTACACTTGCTTTTACATAGTAGTAGTAGTAGTTGTTGTTGTTGTTTCTGTAGTAATGTTGATATAAATGCGTTGGAATAAATCGAGATTCTGAGGTGGTGTCACAACGCTTCTTTACATTTTGTTTTTGAAGTTGTTGTTTATGTAGAGTAGTAGTAGTAGTAGTAGTAGTAGTAGTAGAAGTGGTGGTAGTAGTAGTAGTAGTATTAATGTTACGTACTAGAGGCAAAATTATCCAAGCATATGCACGCACACTTCTCCGGAAAAGCAATCGAGACATTTATTTATATATTTATTTATTTATTTATTTATTTATTTATTTATTATTCAAGTAATTAATTTGAAATAATAAAAAAAACAACTAGAAACCGGAGAGAGGAGCAGCAGTGACTAAGAACCATAACTCTACCTGGTCCAAGTTTTAATTACCTTCCTTTTTTTTTTGGTTTTTAGTTTTCAATTTTAGTCGGGAGCATAACTTTTAAACTATTTAAAGTATATTGACTGGAAACTTTAAATATAAATAAATTGTGAGATTGGGAAGTGCAATAACCAAAAATCGTAACACTACCTTGATTAATTTTCTAATTATCTCCCCTTATTAAATGTTACAATGAATTTCTCTCCAGATAATAACTTATTTACTATCTACTTGAATAATTTTTTGTTGGGAGCAAAACTCATGAATAAAACATTTTAAGGACTAGAAACTTGAAACATAATATGATAGCAAGTTGAAGCAGTGCAGCTACTATTTTAAAATTATCTCCCTTTATTTTTCTTTTTATCACTCACTCACTCACTCACTCACTCACTCACTCACTCACTCACTCACTTACTCACTCACTTACTCATTTACTCACTTACTCAATTACTCACTCAGTTACTCAGTTACTCACTCAGTTACTCACTTACTCACTCTATTACTCACTTACTCACTCATTTACTCACTTAATTACTCAAATACTCATTGAATCACTCACTTACTCACTCAATTACTCAGTTACTCATTTACTCACTTATTTACTCACTCAGTTACTCACTCAGTTACTCACTTACTCACTCAATTACTCATTTACTCACTCAGTTACTCACTCAGTTACTCATTTACTCACTCATTCACTCACTCAATTACTCATTTACTCACTCATTTACTCACTCAATTACTCACTCACTTACTCATTCACTCACTCAATTACTCATTTACTCACTCATTTACTCACTCAATTACTCACTCACTTACTCATTTACTCATTCAATTACTCATTTACTCACGCAGTTACTCATTTACTCACTCAATTACTCATTTACTCACTCACTTACTCACTCATTTACTCACTTACTCACTCAATTACTCATTTACTCACTCATTTACTCACTTACTCACTCAATTACTCACTCAGTTACTCACTTACTCAATTACTCACTCACTTACTCACTCAATTACTCACTCAGTTACTCACTCAGTTACTCATTTACTCACTCACTCACACTCACCTCCACAACTCACCTCCACCCTCCACCATTACTCCACCCACCACCACCTCCACCTCCACCACCACTCCACCTCCACCACCACTCCACTCACATCCACCCTCCTCCTCCTCACTCACTCCTCATCACTCACTCCTCACTCCTCCTCATTCACTCCTCATCACTCACTCCTCCTCCTCCTCACTCACTCCTCCTCACTCCTCAATTACTCAAAACATATAACTCACTTACTCACTCATCCACTCACCTACACCCTCCACCACCACTCCACCTCCACCATCACTCCACCTCCAACACCACTCCACTCACATCCACCCTCCTCCTCCTCACTCACTCATCACTCCACCTCACTCACTCCTCCTCCTCCTCACTCACTCCTCCTCAGTCCTCACTCCTCAATTACTCCTCCTCTTCCTCACTCACTCCTGTGTGAGTGAGGAGTGGGTGATGTGGAGTAGTGAGTGAGGAGGAGTGAGTCAATTCTCACTCACTTACTCACATCACCCACTCCTCACTCACACAGGAGTGAGTGAGGAAGAGGAGGAGTAATTGAGGAGTGAGGACTGAGGAGGAGTGAGTGAGGAGGAGGAGGAGTGAGTGAGGTGGAGTGATGAGTGAGTGAGGAGGAGGAGGGTGGATGTGAGTGGAGTGGTGTTGGGGGTGTGGTGGAGGTGGAGTGGTGTGGGGGGGGATGTGTGAGTGGAGTGGTGGTGGAGGTGGAGTGGTGGTGGAGGTGGAGGTGGTGGTGGGTGGAGTAATGGTGGAGGGTGGAGGTGAGTTGTGGAGGTGAGTGTGAGTGAATGAGTAAATGAGTAAGTGAGTGAGTAATTGAGTGAGTAAATGAGTGAGTAAATGAGTAATTGAGTGAGTGAATGAGTAAGTGAGTGAGTAATTGAGTGAGTAAATGAGTGAGTAAATGAGTAATTGAGTGAGTGAATGAGTGAGTAAATGAGTAACTGAGTGAGTAACTGAGTGAGTAAATGAGTAATTGAGTGAGTAATGAGTAATGAGTGAGTAATGAGTGAGTAAATAAGTGAGTAAATGAGTAACTGAGTAATTGAGTGAGTAAGTGAGTGATTCAATGAGTATTTGAGTAATTAAGTGAGTAAATGAGTGAGTAAGTGAGTAATAGAGTGAGTAAGTGAGTAACTGAGTGAGTAACTGAGTAACTGAGTGAGTAATTGAGTAAGTGAGTAAATGAGTAATTGAGTGAGTGAGTGAGTGAGTGAGTGAGTGAGTGAGTGAGTGAGTGAGTGATATGAAATTATAAACATAACAAGATGTGTTCGGAAAACACTATACCCCTTTCTGAGAATGCAATAGAAAAATAAAGGGAGATAATTTTAAAATAGTAGCTGCACTGCTTCAACTTGCTATCATATTATGTTTCAAGTTTCTAGTCCTTAAAATGTTTTATTCATGAGTTTTGCTCCCAACAAAAAATTATTCAAGTAGATAGTAAATAAGTTATTATCTGGAGAGAAATTCATTGTAACATTTAATAAGGGGAGATAATTAGAAAATTAATCAAGGTAGTGTTACGATTTTTGGTTATTGCACTTCCCAATCTCACAATTTATTTATATTTAAAGTTTCCAGTCAATATACTTTAAATAGTTTAAAAGTTATGCTCCCGACTAAAATTGAAAACTAAAAACCAAAAAAAAAAGGAAGGTAATTAAAACTTGGACCAGGTAGAGTTATGGTTCTTAGTCACTGCTGCTCCTCTCTCCGGTTTCTAGTTGTTTTTTTTATTATTTCAAATTAATTACTTGAATAATAAATAAATAAATAAATAAATATATAAATAAATGTCTCGATTGCTTTTCCGGAGAAGTGTGCGTGCATATGCTTGGATAATTTTGCCTCTAGTACGTAACATTAATACTACTACTACTACTACCACCACTTCTACTACTACTACTACTACTACTACTACTACTCTACATAAACAACAACTTCAAAAACAAAATGTAAAGAAGCGTTGTGACACCACCTCAGAATCTCGATTTATTCCAACGCATTTATATCAACATTACTACAGAAACAACAACAACAAAAAAATACTAATACTCCTGTTAAACAGCGTATATATATAACCAATATTATTATTACAACTAAAACGAAATTCATTATTACAACAACAACTATTACTACTACTACGACCACGTATGTTTGACAAAAAATAAATAAATAAATAAATAAAACAATAAAAAATAAACAAATAAATAAAATGATAAATTTCTCGATTACTTACACGGAGAAAGTGAAAAACGTACAATGCCAAAAGCGACTATCTCGCCTTATGAAAAACCGCATATACCCGTTTATCGTCGCTAGACTAAGCCGGATTAACTCGCCGCGGATCAAATACCGCTACTGGTATGTCTGCTGATTGTGATTATAGAGATTAGACATATTATGTATTGACGATGTACATGATTGTATAAGTCAAAGAATTAAATAAAGATATACATATTCTAAAAAGGTGAGAATCGTTTCACACCGATTGTCAAAACCATAACTACGCATAGAGAGATTAAAAGGTTCGGTTTAGTAAACGCAGAGTTATACGTCCGAGGACGGGTGACTACTACTACTGCTACTACTACTACCGCTACTACAAATACTCTACTACATAAACAACAACTACAAAAAAAAAAAAAAAAAAAAGCGTTTGATAACACCTAAGAGTCCGATTTATTCAAACGCATTAATATCAACATAAAAAAACATCATCATCATCAACAACAGCAACTACTTCTACTTCGACCACGTATGTTTGACAAAAATAAATAAAAAGCGATTACCGCGCCTTATGAAAAAGCGCTCTCTCCCATTTTTCGTCGCTAGACTAAGCCGGGATTAACTCGCGGCGGTTCAGTGCCGCAACAGGTGTTATTAATAAATCTTTATGAAAGTCTCATCATAGTTACATATAAAATCAAAATACAAGATAAGTTTGTTTTCATATTTATTGCTAGGACTTGTTCGTCACACGAATGTTGTATTTATTCATTTTTACACCCGAAGTTCCACCTTATTTACTGGAATTGAAGTCTTAATGAGAGAATAAAGACCGGTAAAATCCTACGAATAATATTGTAGAAAGAGAAATATAATTAGTGACAATGCGTATACACTAAAAAGGAAATAATATGTGAAAGATGGAGAAAAAATTAAAGAAAAATGCTATGAAAGAGAGAGCGAAAGACAAAGAACTATAATCAGCGATGATGCGTGGATGAAAATAAATAAATAAATAAATAAATAAATAAATAAATAAACTTTCCCGATCATTTACACGGAGAAAGTGAAAAACGTAGCGTAGGTAAATGCAAAAAAGCGACTATCTCGCCTTATGAAAAACCGCTAATACCCGTTTATCGTCGCTAGACCACCCGAAGTTCCACCTTATTTACTGGAATTGAAGTCTTAATGAGAGAATAAAGACCGGTAAAATCCTACGAATAATATTGTAGAAAGAGAAATATAATTAGTGACAATGCGTATACACTAAAAAGGAAATAATATGTGAAAGATGGAGAAAAAATTAAAGAAAAATGCTATGAAAGAGAGAGCGAAAGACAAAGAACTATAATCAGCGATGATGCGTGGATGAAAATAAATAAAAAAATAAATAAATAAACTTTCCCGATCATTTACACGGAGAAAGTGAAAAACGTAGCGTAGGTAAATGCAAAAAAGCGACTATCTCGCCTTATGAAAAACCGCTAATACCCGTTTATCGTCGCTAGACCACCCGAAGTTCCACCTTATTTACTGGAATTGAAGTCTTAATGAGAGAATAAAGACCGGTAAAATCCTACGAATAATATTGTAGAAAGAGAAATATAATTAGTGACAATGCGTATACACTAAAAAGGAAATAATATGTGAAAGATGGAGAAAAAATTAAAGAAAAATGCTATGAAAGAGAGAGCGAAAATTAAAGAAAAATGCTATGAAAGAGAGAGCGAAAGACAAAGAACTATAATCAGCGATGATGCGTGGATGAAAATAAATAAATAAACTTTCCCGATCATTTACACGGAGAAAGTGAAAAACGTAGCGTAGGTAAATGCAAAAAAGCGACTATCTCGCCTTATGAAAAACCGCTAATACCCGTTTATCGTCGCTAGACTAAGCCGGATTAACTCGCCGCGGATCAAATACCACTGCGGGTGTTGGTTGTGATTAAAGAATTTAGACATGAAAAGGTGAAAATCGTTTCACACCGATTGACAAAACATACGCATTGACACGCGTATTACGAGGAAATGTGTAGAGAAAGACAGAAATGGTAGAAAAAAGAGCATTAATACGTATAGATAGGCGATTTCGAATGTTCGACTTCATCCAAAAACAGTAAATAATACGTCCGAGGACGGGTGAGATAGCTGTTTACATTCCTTCACTCCGCGATTCGTAAGGCCTTGGGTCAATAATAGGAGATAACCGATCGATACGGGTTTTACGGGTGTAGATTATGTTTACGGGAACGTTTTAGTGGTCAGTTACCGTTAATTAATGATGGAGAAATCTTCTCTCGACGCGTGGGAATGTGTCCGTTATACGGCTCGAGGTATTCCGGATAGCGTCGTTTAACTGTTCAGAAAGTAAAAACGTTATTATTCGAAGAGACAATACTCATTATTTAACGTCGCTCATTCAATGCTTCTGCGACAATAGCGAAATCGATGACGTAGTTCATTAATTGTCCCGAATAACAATACGATATGATAAAAGAATAAATATTGCGGTCTATTAAGAATGTCGCGTGACCTCGTTTAATGGAGCGGTAGGGCTGCAACCCGATTTGATTGTTTCAATCGCGTTTTTGCGGTGAATGACGTAGTTGATTAATTGTCCCGAATAACAATACGATATTATAAAAGAATAAATATTGCGGTTTACTCATCCTCGAAAACGATAGACGCGTGACCTCGTTTAAGGGGTGGATAAGGGGATTATATCATACCCGAAACAATAGGTCATTGTCCTCATTGTTTAGGGAGACAATTAAACATAAATATTGCGGTTTATCAAGAATGTCACGTGACCTCGTTAAAGGGGTGAGGTCGGGGATTATGTCATACCCTAAACAATAGGCCATTGTCCTAATTAATGACGTCATAGCGTGCTTTCGTGAAATCGTGAAATCGTGGATTTCTGGCCATCCCATTGATATATACTACTATTGTTTGGCACTTTAAAAGCTTATATACATGTGTATTGTAAAGTTACATTTTATATGCATTGCTTTGATGGAATAGATCGCAATCAGGATGGAAAGACCTTAATTCAACAGAGGATACGGATAAGCGAAATTGAAACCCCCTTGATGTTGTGGTATGGGTTGACACCAAGCAAAAAAATAATCGAACTTTTGAGTAGAAAATGCATTAAAAAAGTAGATAATGCATTATTTATTTTGGCGAAGCGAGATTTCGGGTTATCGCTGATAGTAAGTTTTCGTCTAAGTTACGACATTTGTCTTGGCGTTATTCAAAACCACGATCTCGAAACACAACTAATGTTGTTTGTTCTTTCGATTTCGTCAATCCGCCACACGACGATCTTTCAACATTTCTTTAAAAAAAACAACGCCAAACAAAAAAAGTCCCTGGGTTAGTGTGGAGGGTTGGCGAAGCAAAATGTCGAAAAGTTTTCCGCCAAGCAAAATATGGCTTCATCATCTCTTCGCCATGAAATTTCGTCTTTATGCTTCAAATCTTCGCCTCGAAATTTCGGCTATTCGCACGATGTCCCGCCAACACACCACGTAAAACAAAACAATTTTTTTTTCGAATTTTCTCTTTCCACTTAGCGCCCAAAACTTCCGCCATGCGACATGACAAAAATCCAGCCACCATATTTATCCCTATGTAACTCAGTGAACTAGTTCATGGATAATTCGTGAAATAAGATAACCTCTTAGACTAAAATCAATGTAAACGATTGATACTACGTGTTATACCATAACTAAAAACAAGATGTTTCAACTTTTGCAATTTCCGCCCATGATTGATATTTATCCTCATGATGCTGGATTACGTTGATTAATATCCGCTTGAGACAAACCCGTCCATCATTATCCGTTTTACCTGTGGAAGTCGACATCATTTTTTATACTTAACGGGCAAATTCAATCAACACTATTTTCTCAGCTGTCATGTATGTACGAGTAATATTTATATAAGGAAAAAAAAAAGAAGACGAAGAAACATTTATATCAGATAGTAAAAAAACAATGCGGAAAATGTCGGAAAGTAAATGGTAATAATAAAACAAAAAATATAGCTGTATTATTTCAGCCTACATTACGCCTTACTGACTTCTCTTTTTTTTCAATACAGGCAAATTTCACGTTTTTTTTTTGTTTTTGTTTTTTGTTATTTTTGTTTTTTCCCTCTCGGTGAATATCCAAATAAACTGTCTTTTATGTATTATGTTTAATAGTTTACAATTTTTGGGGTACAAAGGAGGAAAAAAGAGTAAAATGTGTTGCTGTTTTTTTTCTGCCTACTTTACGGTTAATTTTTCATACGCCTTATGGACTGCACAGGTGTGCGTTTTGAAACAAATGCGCAATAGAACTCCAGATCAGCCTGAAGGCAATGGCGTGTCTGAAAGATTTTTTTTCATTATATTTTTTTGTTCACCGGTTGCTTGTCTTATGCACCTCACTAATTTTAAGCAGCGAAGATGTTGCTCCGCCTTTTCCATTTATGGTCAACTGCTTACAAGGAATATCCCTTCTTTTGTTTAAACCAGGTCAATTATCGAGTCAAATTTCCCGGTTGATCAACTGGATAGTGAATCCATATGTTAACACTGGAAAGGTTCATACATATGAATAAGAAACAATTGTGAAGTGGGGTTAACTCTTATTGTTTGGGAGGCAATGGAATAGCAGAAAAGGGAGAAAGCAAACAATAAAAACTTTTGACCTCTATGTAGTTGTTTGAACTTTCCCCCTTTTTCTGCAAAAATTTAGCAAAATATATTAAAAGAGCTATGGATAGTAGGTTTTATTTTTTTTTGCGTGTTAATGTATGAATATATATATACATATACATGTATATATTTCAGATGAGATAAACTAAATGTAAGGTATTATTCAAGTACAATGAAAGTTATATTAATTATGAATGTATTAATGCTATGTTTTTGCATGCACTGTTATATATTTATGTTGGCCAAAGGCAATGTGTGTTGCCGATTTGCTTGAATAAAGTTGAGTTGAGTTGAGTTGAGTCGTAACTCTTCTATTGTTCTGTAGTTAGTTTTGACCTATTTGAAAGATTGCTACAAACATGCACGCGCGCAGGAGATAACAGCATTAACACGTATAAATCATATATATATATATATGTTGCTAAGCGACGATGATATATTAAGCTTAAAGCGTCATAAAATCTAATAAAACACTGTTTGATGTCTCGTTGCTCTGCAAGAAACTTAATCAGTGATCAGGTAAACCATAATTGAAAAACTTTTCTGATCCTTAATCACGAGAAAACAATTTATGAACAACCTGTTTCTGTATAATGAGAAAGGAAGCGCTCTGCAATTCAACTTATGTATTTTTAGTGCAATAAATATATTGCTAAATTATTATTTTCTGTTGACATTATATTTCCTCGAGTCTGTATTTGCATTACTATTCAGTGCTCAATTTTGAAGCCCAGAGTAAATGCGCTAATTTCGAAGGATTGTTTTTCATTGTTTTATCCCACGATGTCAAATGAAAATTAATCACCAACGAAAAATAATGATTTTGTTACGAATTTAACGAATTACATTATCTTTATACCGGTAAATTTTCGTATGAAACAAATGTTTAACTATAAACTTTACCACTGTACTACAGTGTTTCTCAGCCAATAGGTTAATATGATGTTATACTTCATTATATACCTTAATATTCATCGTGTCTGTGCTGTTGAAACGTTAATTCCAGCTATTGTTTAGTATGGTTTAATACAAAATAACAATACATGTCAGATCCTACATATATAAGATACTATTCTTTGGTAATACTCCATAGTTTGTTATTATATAACATGTTCCGGTGGATTCTGCATGATTATTTATACTTTGTTGATGATATTTGAGCTCCTGATGTTAAATGTGCAACCGAGTAATACAATTATTAATTATCAAATGATTAACAGTTTGTAATGTAATGCTTCTATAGTGAAATAAGTATAGGTTAGTTCATAGTTGCCTTTAACTACGCGACAGTCACGAGCGCGGAGCCCGAGTGAGTAGTTTAGGTTAGTTCATAGTTGCCTTTAACTACGCGACGGTCACGAGCGCGGAGCCCGAGTGAGTAGTTAAGGTTAGTTTATAGTTGCCTTTAACTACGCGACAGTCACGAGCGCGGAGCCCGAGTGAGTAGTTTAGGTTAGTTTATAGTTGCCTTTAACTACGCGACATAGTCACGAGCGCGGAGCCCGAGTGAGTAGTATAGGTTAGTTCATAGTTGCCTTTAACTACGCGGGTTTTTTGCCTTTAACTACGCGACAGTCACGAGCGCGGAGCCCGAGTGAGTAGTATAGGTTAGTTCATAGTTGCCTTTAACTTTCACTCTAACCACCAGTATAATGTAACCACACTATCACTATAACCACCAGTATAATGTAACCACACTATCACTATAACCACCAGTATACTGTAACCACATTATCACTCTAACAACCAGTACAGTGTAACCACACTATCACTATAACCACCAGTACAGTGTAACCACACTATCACTATAACCACCAGTATACTGTAACCACACTATCACTATAACCACCAGTATAATGTAACCACACTATCACTCTAATCACCAGTATAATGTAACCACACTATCACTATAACCATCAGTATACTGTAACCACACTATCACTATAACCACCAGTACAGTGTAACCACACTATCACTATAACCACCAGTATACTGTAACCACACTATCACTCTAACCACCAGTATACTGTAACCACACTATCACTCTAACCACCAGTATACTGTAACCACACTATCACTTAACCACCAGTATACTGTAACCACACTATCACTCTAACCACCAGTACAGTGTAACCACACTATCACTTAACCACCAGTATAATGTAACCACACTATCACTATAACCACCAGTATACTGTAACCACATTATCACTCTAACAACCAGTACAGTGGAACCACACTATCACTATAACCACCAGTATACTGTAACCACACTATCACTATAACCACCAGTACAGTGTAACCACACTATCACTATAACCACCAGTACAGTGTAACCACACTATCACTATAACCACCAGTACAGTGTAACCACACTATCACTCTAACCACCAGTACAGTGTAACCACACTATCACTCTAACCACCAGTACACTGTAACCACACTATCACTCTAACCACCAGTACACTGTAACCACTATCACTCTAACCACCAGTACACTGTAACCACACTATCACTTAACAGTACATACACACTATACTTAACCACAGTACACTGTAACCACACTTACTTACCAGTACTGTAACACACTTCTTAACCACAGTACGTGTAACCACACTATCACTAACCACAGTATACTGTAACACACTATCATTAACCACAGTACATGTAACCACACTATCATCTAACCACCAGTATACTGTAACCACATATCATCTATACACCAGTACACTGTAACCACACTATCACTAACCACCAGTACACGTGTAACCACACTACATTAACCACCAGTAACTGTAACCACTTATCATTTAAACCCACATAAGTACACTTCAATCCACCAGTATACTGTAACCACACTATCACTCTAACCACCAGTACACTGTAACCACACTATCACTTAACCACCAGTATACTGTAACCACCAGTATACTGTAACCACACTATCACTCTAACCACCAGTATACTGTAACCACCAGTATACTGTAACCACACTATCACTCTAACCACCAGTACACTGTAACCACACTATCACTTTAACCACCAGTATACTGTAACCACACTATCACTTTAACCACCAGTACACTGTAACCACCAGTACACTGTAACCACACTATCACTCTAACCACCAGTACACTGTAACCACACTATCACTCTAACCACCAGTAACTGTAACCACACTACACTTAACCACCAGTATCACTGTAACCACATATACTTAACCACCGTCACTTAACCACCAGTACACTGTAACCACCAGTACACTGTAACCACACTATCACTCTAACCACCAGTACACTGTAACCACACTATCACTCTAACCACCAGTACACTGTAACCACACTATCATTCTAACCACCAGTACACTGTAACCACACTATCACTCTAACCACCAGTACACTGTAACCACACTATCACCCTAACCACCTTACCAACTCACTTAACACATACACGTACCAATCATCTACCACATAATGTACAATCATAACAACTTAACCAATTAACCATAATGACACCTCACTCTACCATACTGTACACTCATACCATAACTTACCAACTACACCTCATACCACTTCATCTACACAACATACACTCACTACCGACCATTTACAATAAAAACATAACACTACGAACACATAATCCTAACACGTCTGTAACACATACCACTCCTCTAACCAGTACACTGTTACCACACTATCATTCTAACCACCAGTACACTGTAACACACTCATTACACCGTAATGAACCACACATCACTCTAACCACCAGTACATGTAACCACCAGTACACTGTAACCACACATCACTAACCACCAGTACACTGTACCACAATATCCACTACACGTACACCCCAGTACACTGTATCACCACCAGTACACTGTAACCACTCACTAACTTCACTCATCCACGACTAACCCCCAGTACTTACACATCCTAAACATAACCCAACCATACATGTAACCACAGTACACTACACCTTCATTACCACCAGTACACTCTGTCACTTACCACAGTACAATCTTTATCCTTTCTAGCCATTTGTATTGTTTAACCACTCTGTCACTCTCACCACAAGTACAATCCTATTATCCTTTGCTCTAGCCATTTGTATTCTTTAACCACTCTGTCACTTTTACCACCAGTACCATCTTATAACTCCTTTGCCTTAGCATTTGTATTCTTTAACCACACTATCACTCTAACCACCAGTACAATCTTATCACTCCTTTGCTTTAGCCATTTGTATTCTTTAACCACACTGTCACTCTAACCACCAGTACAATCTTATCACTCCTTTGCTTTAGCCATTTGTATTCTTTAACCACTCTGTCGCTCCCTACCATAACTACACTCTAAGCAATCTGTTGCTCTAACCATTATTTTTTTAACCACTTTGTCACTCTTATGTTGATGATCAGTTTGATAAACATGTCATGCTGTATAACTAAGACTCCAAGTGGGAATATCAAAGGCAAGAAGGAAGAAGAAACTTTTTTATTACCTTTGAGGAAGAATATAGGCTCCAGAGACTCTAAGTTTCAACACACACACACACACACACACAATCATTGTATCAATGTTTGCTCCTTTCATTCATATCTCCAACATAGGAGATCTCACACAGATCTCTGCCACAGTGAGTTGACTAATAGCTGAGTATCAGTTAAATCACAGATAACCAATAGTATGACACACCATACTCAGAGTGGCTGTGATTGACGCTGAGCCAAACATTGTGCTGTCATTCAGAATGCTTATTCATCCTTCAAACCAGAAATCAAAAGGATGTAACACTGTGAAAATACTTTGCCGGAAAATAACACACCAGCCTAACACACATACGTGCTGCTCATTTGTGGTAGAAAATAGGGTTTATTTGTTGTTGGGTTTAACATCCCACCAACAGTATTTCAGTCATTTGGAGACTATGCCTACTTGAGACAGAAATAGTGCTACTACACTGCAGTATCACACTGTAGACATATGGCACGATATCACACCCAGTCACATTATCCTGACACCAGGCCAACCAGTCCTGGACCTACCCTTTTATGTGGTGCGCCAAGCAAGGGAGCTATACCAATACTATTTTTTCAACTTTGTTATGTCGAGGCTGGGTATCAAATCTATGACTTCCCACTCCTGAGGTGGACAGTAAATAAGGTATAATGGTTGAAAAAACAAGATGATATCACTGTTTATATATTTATTTCAGCCAAATATGTTTCTCAGTCCATACATTTATGCATACAAGTACAAACCATCAACAAAGTAACAAACTCAAAGAGCAGTCAAAGAAATAAAGGATCATTATCAAAGGTTAATAATTAAAGGTATTGTATTGTGGTATTGAAAAGGACATGGTTGGATAAAGTTATGAGGCTTGGATTCTGAGAATTTCCCTTTTTCATCTAAGAGTACTTGCACAGACAAAAACCTTCCCAGTTTTTAGCAAAGAAACATATTTGGCCTTGCCTTTCCCATTCATAGCTTCGGCAACTACTTACAAAAAGTATTACAAACAAAACTATTTTTCGTGTAAATCAGGTCAACTGTTGACTACATTTAATCCAATGGAATGGTCCTTTTCAGAAGTTAAAAATTAACGTATTTGTAATTTGTACCACCAAGTTCATATCAAACTTTTTGAAAACACAAAACAAGTTCATGGTCTGATGTAAGGGTTAATGTCAACTGTTCAAGAAATTTGTGGTTGATAAAATATCAAACTTCAACTTTCCATCTACAAAGGTAAGTTTTGTTTAATTTACCAATTCCGTTGTTTTTAAATAGATTTTTCTTTAAATTCCTTTTATTCTAATTTATTTACCAATTTATTTTGATATATTTTCTGCTTGATAAAAAAGAGACATGTTACAATATATACAGTGTAAAAAATGTGTAACATCTTAAAAATATCCCCCCAAAATATATATACAACCTTTTACATATATTAACACTTTAAATACCTGTACAATGGGAATCATGATTCAGATGTAGTACACATGACCAAAGGTTGTGGTTTCAAATCTGTAGGAGGTAAAAATCTTTCATGACCTTCCAAATAGCTAAGTACTGGTCTAACCCAGAAACTGTTGAGAGTATTTAGTGTAAATTGTTTTACTTGTTTCCAAAACAACATATAAAGGAAAGTATAAACTCAATTACAAGTAGCTAATATTCATCAAGTTTGTTTAAATGAGGTGATATCAACAATGTAAGAAAAAATAAATTTAACATAGGAAAATTTATATATCTATATTTAAACATACATGCAATTATATTCTACACACATAGCCTACAATGTTAACACATGTATACACAGCTTAACCATACCATTTCAAACATACTACAATTATATAACACACATATATAAGTAACATATAGACCTATTGTATTTAGCCATTTAACATCTTGAGAGTACATTTTAGACAATAGATATGTAAAATGTATATGTTCAATGTTAAGGTAATCCATCCATCATTAAACAATTAACATGATCCTTCAAATACTTAAAAAGACTTCAGTGCAGATGCAAGCATCCATTAACTCTGTTCAAAGTCTATAAAGGCTTGCATTTAATATAGAATTCTAAATTTCACATGATGGACCATGATCACAATAACTAATGATGGATGGAATACCTTAATGAATATACAATATTGAGACAATATGTATCTCAGTCAATGAGCGCACATTCATGTCATGTATATACGCTTTATCACTCATCTATATAACACAGCACTTTTATTTACCTCTAGTTTCTCAGAAATGGTTCAATGTCAATTTGCTCTATTCTAAGCATCATCTATGATGCAGTTGAACTAGAATCATTTATCCATGATATGCTGTTACTTCTGGGCAATCAGCAGGGGCTAATTCATTGTCTTGCACATGGAGATGGAGGTAAGTGAAGGAAATGATTTTCTTTCTCATTTTATTACAATTTAAAAACGCACTGAAAAAACATCATCTGAAGCATCATTAGAATAAATCTGTTTTTTTTTTTTTTCATTTTCAAAAGTGTTGCATTAGATGTGTCATAAGTGTATATATCTACACTGTTGCTGTGCTGTTGACAGTATTTTAGTCATAATATGTCGTCCAGCTAATTACAGGAGGAGAATGACCCCCATGTATACACAGGGTACCTGGAGAGACATCTACATTGTAAAATACTACTTTACAAAATATCTGCCATGCAAAAATACGTATCATCTTCTTTTTTGACAACCTATAGCTATCACTTTGAGTGATGAATACCCCTGTAATAACAAGGGAAGAAATGAAGAGTTTTTCTTCTCTATTTCCAGAGCTTGTTGCAATACTATTGTAACTATATATAAATAAAGAAGGAGTTACAACAGTTTTGAGCCAATTCCTTAATTTGTTTGCTTGGGTTTAATGTCTCATTTACACATTTTCAGTCATTTGGACTTGTGTCTACATGAAACATATATAGTGCTGCCTCTTTATGGTATCACGTCTTAGACAAGTGGCATGTTACCACACCAAGTCAAATTATTCGGACAGGGGCCAAGCAATCCTGGAAAACCTTTATTAAAATGAGTGCCAAAAAAGAGATATACATATATATACTAGTAACCTTTTAATGATTTTGATCTGTTGCGGCCAGGCATCCAACCCATGACCTCCCATTTATGGGGAAGATACTCTAAACACTTGGTCATCAGGGCCAGTAGAATGATTTTAAAAGCAATGTGACATGCTTGATTCTAATATAGTCCTGGCTTCTCTAAATAAAGCAGGGATACAATTAACAGCAACAATAAAGCAGGGATACAATTAACAACAATAAACATCTTAATTTTCAATACGTCTATGGTTAGATTGAACATGATTAGGGGTGCAACGATATGGCCAAATTGGAACTGCAATATATTGCAGTCAATCCATATTGCAATACAGTGATGTAATGAAAATCCCTATGAAACTGAAGCCAGTTCTTAACTTTGAATTGTTATTAAAATTCATATCTATTTCATATAACCCTTAATAACAGAAAAGCCTAACACTAGTGCTGCTAAAAATAGAAAAACCTGACACTAGTGCTGCTTAACCCTTTCCCTCGAAGAGGACACCATGAAAAGACCTATGCGAACAGCATAAAACCAGATCAGCCTGCGAGTAACTCGCAGGCTGATCAGGTTTTATGCTGTTCGCTGCTCCTCAGTGGTGTGGAAATGAGGATTTTGATAATAAATTTGGTATGGTTTAATTGTGGTTTTCTGCAGATCAGGCTTTATGTGATACCTATTGAGGGCGTCAAAATGAGTATATATGAGGGAAAGGGTTAACATAGAAAAACCTGAAACTAGTGCTGCTAAAAATAGAAAAACCTGACACTAGTGCTGCTTAAAATAGAAAAACCTAACACTAATATGGTCAAATTAATGAGCCACTCGGCGCTACAGAAAGTAGAATGATATCACAAATTATGGTTACACAAATGTGTACTGACACTAATGCTGCTAAAAATAGAACAACCTAACGCTAGTGCTGCTAAAAATAGAACAACCTAACACTAGTGCTGCACTAGCTATGATACACTGATATATTCATACCATTTATTATTTTATTAATTTTTATTTTATTTAGACCAATTTCCTTACCTTCTTTTTCATATGCATGTGAGACTCAGAGAAAGAAGCTGATTGGCCTGTGCTATTCATATTACAGCTCACACTAAAATCAAAAAGAAGAAATTCCTTGAAATGTTTATTTTCATTTCTTTTCTTTTAGTCCCAGTGCTTTTTATCAGTATTAACTTATGACTTGCGTAGTTTTAAAATCTGAACTAAGATGTCATGATGATGTTAAAGTTGTTGCTAGGAGTTATTTTTTGGATTTGTGTTTATAACATGATGATTAACCCTTTCCCTCATATAGACTCATTTTAACACACTCAATAGGTACCACATAAAGCCTGATCTGCAGAAACCACAGTTAAACCTTACCAAATTTAATTATAAAGTCCTCATTTCCAGACCACTGAGGAGCAGCGAGCAGCATAAAACATGATCAGCCTGCGAGTTACTCCCAGGCTGATCTGGTTTTATGCTGTTCGCATAGGTCTTTTTATGGTTTCCTCAATGAGGGAAAGGGTTAACATAGTTTTCTATGATAACACAGGATATGGTTACAGTACTTTGTCAGTAGACATTATGCAATCAATTCTGGAATATCTTTACTTCTTACAGTTGATCAGCCATGCTGTTTTTAAGTCTGATTTGTTATTGTTTTGTAATCTGGCCTTGAATCACCAAAGGATTTATATAACTGTCTCTGTCTGATATCCGGCAACCGGTGCAACCGGTGTCATTTCATTTTGCTCCTCTTGGGTAACGAGATGAGTTTCTGTCTCGTTTTGAGGCAATGGCATTAGTAACCAAAACTAGGAGGAAAAGCTTGCGACATGGAAAGTTACTGTCAACTTCAGCAAAATGCATTCTTAATCAGTTATCAAATGATACGTATTAGTCCAACACTCATTGCAATATACTGGTATATCATTGCACCACTAAACATAATTATACAATATATGACAATGAATATACAATATATACAAACGTCTGCAATGAAACCATGATCCAATGACAGCTTAAATCATGGAAATACATTTATATTTACAATGTTAAAAAACACCTATGACAATACAAGAAAATATCTACATACAGGAACAATGTAGATGTACACTTGTTACTTGTAACAAAACATAGCACTTCATCTATATTTATGTGTTAAGCACCAATCAAAGGAGATATACAAGTACAATTTTCAATGACCATTGTATGTCAAGGCCAGGGATCCAACCAAAGACCTCCCTGTTGTGGGGTGAACACTCTACACTTTATCTACATGGCCATGGGGATGCTTGTTAACTGCAGTCATTTAAAGCATATTTTCAAGAATGGTAAACCAAGAGTACAAGTATTTAGAATTTTTATTATCAAAAATGAAATAAACTGAGGATATTTGTTGGTGATTTTAAGGTTACAAACATTTCAGGGGTGGCAGTGACTTATTCTTTTTGATGACCGGTAGAATAGAATACAAACCTGCAAGTGATGATATTGTTTATGACCTCACAATCAAATTTATGCATTTTCTATTTATCCCCCCCACCCCACCCCCTCAACCATGTTTTTTTGTTGTTGTTTTTTCTCAAGTAGAATTATTACTGTATATTGAAATTTCCCATGGGGATCCTAAAATATTTATTAACCCTTTCCCTCATATAGACTCATTTTGACTCACTCAATAGGTACCACATAAAGCCTGATCTGCAGAAAACCACATTTAAACCTTACCAAATTTAATTATAAAATCCTCATTTCCAGACCACTGAGGAGCAGCGAACAGCATAAAACCTGATCAGCCTGCGAGTTACTCGCAGGCTGATCTGGTTTTATGCTGTTCTCATAGGTGTTTTCATGGTGTCCTCTATGAGGGAAAGGGTTAAAGCAGCAGGTTTATAATAATTTGTTATTTCTATACCTTACTAAGGCCAATGTGACATTGCTCTATAATAAATGAACAGAAACAATCTTTTTTTCAGAAAAATATTACATCATAATTATCATTTTTAGGTGTATGATTCAAGATCTCTTTCACAAATGTATAATTTTTTTATCTTTAATCAAAAGGTTCTTTATCCAAAGTGAGATTTTGCGATATTACCATGACAACATCAATATACCTGACAATATGTTTCTTCCAGTGGCTCTTGTGTACAATATAATCATATATCAAAAGATTCACATTTTCAGGGAATATTTATTTCAATCAATACTGAAATGCGGTAGGTTTAAGCACTCTGAGAAAGATATTCTATTGGCTACTTACTGGCTGAAGATCTGAGATGAGAGATAACGAGATATCTTGAACTTAGCATATATTACCTACCTTGATAGTCTGAAACCCCTTAACATGTTTATTAAGTTTTAAATCATTTGCAAGCCTAGTTACTGAGAAATTAGCATAATACCATGCATGCAAGACTTTAACCCTTTCCCTCATATAGACTCATTTTGACAACACAATAGGTACCACATAAAGCCTGATCTGCAGAAAACCACAGTTAAACCTTACCAAATTTAATTATAAAGTCCTCATTTCCAGACCACTGAGGAGCAGCGAACAGCATAAAACCTGATCAGCCTGCGATTTACTCACAGGCTGATCTGGTTTTATGCTGTTCGCATAGGTCTTTTCATGGCTTCCTCTATGAGGGAAAGGGTTAAATGAAATATCTAGATTTTGAAAATGCCACTATTTATATACAATATAATTGACTGTTATCTACCTTGATTTTCTGATGCCCCTGAAAACACTCACAGACTTTCAAGCCAATACCATGAATGGTTACAGTGATGTGAGCTGGACAGTAGCTTGCATGTAAAATATTAAAAAGTCTGAAGTCAAAAAGTGGCCATACTTTGCATTAAATCAAATCAAAAATTATCTTGATAGTCTGACACCACTGAACATGTTAATGAAGTTTCAATTTCAATCCTATGCCTGCCTACTGAGATTTCAGCAGGATAGTACCTTGCATGAAAAACTATAACCAAATATATAAGTTTAAGGGGCCATAATTTGCAAACCATTCCATCAAGAATTATCTATCTCTAGATAATCTGATACCCCTGGACATCTTTAGTTTCAAATCAGTCACATGCCAGGTTACTAAAAGTTATGTCACTTGACAAAGGACGTTATTTGATTGAAACAAAAACGTTTTTTTTTAACAGTGACCTTGACCATAACCCTACTGACCTGAAATTCATTCCCAATCTTCCTCTTCCAATACATGTAATATATCTATCTACTTAATCTGAGTATCATACTTTACTCCTAAATGTCTGATGGAAACAATAAATCTATTTTTAGTAACAGTGACCTTGACCATAACCCTATCAACCTAAAAAAGGTTCCAACCAAAACAACCAGGCCCTGCAGTTTTGCCTAAAAAGATTTTCAGAGTTTGCCATTTCAAAATCTATTTTTAGCTCCTGTGTCCTACTTTTTTAACCAATCAAAACAATTTCAGCAGTTTTAATAGAAGGCCTAATAAGGATCAATCCTGTGAAATTTGGTCAAAATCCATTCAACAGTTAAGGAGGAGATGTTGTTCAAAAGAAATTATTGACAACAGACACATAGACAGATGCAAGACACAGGCCTATCCTAAAAGCTCACCATAAGCATGTTGTGCTCAAGTGAGCTAAAGAAGTAATGCCAAATTGTGACAAAGTTTGGTAAAGATTCCCCTCCCCCATACAGCTTTGACACAGAAAAAGGCGTTACAAATTCTCAATACCATTATCTGCACTTGTCTGCTGACTGGTCTACGAGGGCTGATCAATAAATTTGTGGACATCTGCTGTAATTTTGTCAAATATGTATCAATTGTCCTAATTTGTGTAAGATATAATCATTAACACTATTCCTATATTCATGTATCATTACAGCAAGGTAGGTTATATGTTATAATATATACTGGCTTCTATGGCCCTATTTTATCTCTCCGCCGCAGGTGGCATCTTTTGGATATTAATCAGTTTGTCTTGAAAATCCAGCAAATAAATCAGCGGAAATAAATCATCTTAATTAAATCACTTCATTCATGTTGATCTTAATGTAATTTCCATTAAGCGCTTTGTTTTGTGACAATTAAATTAAATGTTTGTTATTAAAATATCAGTGGAGACAGTTAATGAAAGAAAACATGAGCTATCAGAGGACAGCACGCTCGACTATTCAAAATTCTTGTTGGTAAATCAAATGAAATCTATTTCAATTCTTGCCCTTCACATACCCCGTACATAATAATAGTCAAAAATGATATACCTTGATAGCCTGATACCCCTTAATATTTTTATGATGTCTAAAATCAATCCCATGCCTAGTTACTGAAACATAAGCACACTATCACTGTGCATACAAAACTTTAACCAAAAATCCAAGTTAGAAAAGGGCCATAATCTGCATAAAATTCAGTCCAAAAGTTATCCTCCTTAGTTTTCTGATGCCCCTGAAGACACTCCTTAACTTTCTAGTCAATTCCACAAGCAATTTCTGAGATATAAGCTGGATAGAAGCTTGAATGCAAAAATTCAACCAAAATTCTAAGTTAAAAGGGAGTCATAACTTGTAATATATTCCATCAAAAGTTATCTACCTTGATATGTATGATACTCCTTAACATATTAAAGATGTTTCAAATCAATCACATGCCTGGATACTGTGATATTAGCATGAAAGTAACTTGCATGCAAAACTTCAACCAAAATTTCTAAGTTAAAAAAGGCAATAATTTGTAACATATTCCATCAAGAGTTACATGTATCTACCATGAAAGTATGATACCCCTAAACATATTAAAGATGTTTCAAATCAATCCCATGCCTGGATACTGAGATATTAGCATGAAAGTAACTTGCATGCAAAACTTTAACCAAAATGTTAAGTTAAAAAGGGGCAATAATTTGTAACATATTCCATCAAGAGTTATCTACCATGAAAGTATGATACCCCTAAACATATTAAAGATGTTTCAAATCAATCCCATGCCTGGATACTGAGATATAAGCATGTGGGTATCTTGAATACAAAACTTTAACCAAAATTTCTAAGTTAAAAAGGGGCCATAATTTGTAATATATTCTATCAAGAGTTATCTACCTTTGTTGTCTGATGCCCGTTAACATATTCATAAACTTTCAAGTCAAAACCATGAATGATTATTGAGATACAAACTAGATAGTAGCTTGCACGCAAAACTTTAACCAAATTTTCTATTGCATGCAAAACTTTAACCAAAATTTTTAAGTTAAAAAGGAGCCATAATTCATATTAAATTCAGTCAAGAGTTATCTACCTTGGTTGTCTGATGCCCCTGAACAAAATTATTAATTTTCAAGTCAATACCATAAATGGTTATTGAGATATAAGGTTGTTAGTAACTTGCACGCAAAACTTTAACCAAAAGCTGCAACGCCGACGCCGACGTCAAGGCGACTACAATAGCTCTCTTCGAATAGTTGAGCTAAAAATGTCAAATGACATCACCTTAGAGGAAATAGCAGTTATAAAAAATGAGCTAACATTGGGAAGTCACAAAAAAAAGTTGGGATGAGTGGCAAATGGAATGAGTGTATGAATCAGAGTAGATAAAAAGCAACGATGTCGGCCTACTGTTCAAAACAGAGCAGTTATAAAATAATGTGTAAACTTAGGAAAGTCACCAATATCAACAAGACTCTGTCATAGACAGTATATTCCCCTGATCGGTGCTTGTTTGAAGAAATGGTTAAGTCAGAATTTGCATAAAAAGAAAATGGGAAGAAATCAGATGGCTGGGCGCTAGACGAAAGGCGATCCAGTCAGAGCTAAAAATTGTGTGATGGCAAAAAAATGATGATATGTGCTGTTGTACATGTGGGTTGGTCAGTTCAGTGGAAACAATATGATTCAGCACCATTTAAAGAATAAATCGCATGCTATTGTGTTGAAGGGTCCAACAGGAACATGCAAATAATATGCGCATCTCTTATTGATATTAAGTTATCCCATTAAGTTTTGTCGAAATCCATTAAACCTTTGCAAAGAAATAGAGCAGAAACAAATGTTATTATGTATACATACTGCATAACTTATCAAGGGCCATAACTGTGTCTTAAATGGTCCAACCAATGCATGCCTAAGATATGCACATTTCTTATGATGGTTGCCATGAAGTTTCTTTAAAATCCAGTCAGTAGTTGCAAAGAAATAGAACAGAAATGAATGTTACTTTGTATACAACTGCATAACTAATCAAGGGCCATAACTCCGTGTTAAATGGTCTGATCGGAACATGCCAAGGATGTGCACATCTCCTATTGGTAATGATATTTGCCATGAAGTTTCGTTAAAATCCAGTCCGTAGCTGCAGAATAATAGAGTGGAAACGAATATTACTCTGTACACAAACTGCACAACTTATCAAGGGCTATAACTCTGTGTTAAATAGTCCGATCTGAACATGCCGAGGATATGCACATCTCCTACTGGTAATGATGGTTGCCGTGAAGTTTCATTAAAATCCAGTCAGTAGGTGCAGAGAAATAGCGTGGAAACGAATTTCATACGGACGGACGCCAAAACAATATCCCCCTCCCGGCGGATGATAACAAAAAATATTGGAATGAGTGGCGAATTGAACATGACATTGTGGTTGTAGATCTCTAAAGAATCAATGCCATAAACACTTGATGGCAGACAGAGTGTAAGCCACGACGATAGGTATGGCCGGCCTACTGTTTGCATACACGATGTCATGAGTACAGGCCGTTATATAGGACATTAATTTTTTTCAAATGCTCACTGTATGAGAGCTTAGTGACTTTGTTGACATGAGTTTTGGGAAAGTGCAGAAATCATTGACTCATAATCTGTGTATGAAAGAGATAAATGCCGGATGGGTGTCAAGGCAAAGAAAGAGAAATCTATATTTTGACGTTAACGTCATGATGTTTTTTTTTAGCTGCGGTGAGGTACTTTACTTTTGTGTGTTTAAATGTAATTTATTGTGCAACAGTTGATTGTATTTAACTGAAATTTCAGCATGTGATAGAGAAGACATTCACAATTACTTGATACAAAATTTGTATTTCTAGGTCAAATAATGTGTAAATTATAAGATGTGTTCACGAATTTATTGATCAGCCCTCGTAAATCATTATTCCTATACAACAACAGTTAACATACTTGGTGTAATGTGAGAGTAGGATGGGACATGACATGTGGAGTGCTATTCCTACATAGCCCTCAATTAGCTATGTGATGCAGATGGTGATTTTAGTCATAATGCAATTTAATATTTAAGGTAAAGTCCCTGTAATGGTTCCGCTATGTCTTGGACCTCTTAACTTAAACATTAGGAAACCTTGGTTATCTCCGTGAAAGGCCATGAGGTCGGAAATATAGCAGAAAAATTAAAGGGATTTTACCTTAATGGTCTGACAGTCCAGTTGATAAGTTCTTTTATTTGTTTAATCAAACATTATATGAACATCATATCATTCTAAATACATGTTTACAAAATATATAACTTTCAAGCAACAACAGCATTTACATTTATATTGTTTCTACAAATATGATACAACAATGATTTATACCCACCTTTATATTAAAAAAAAAAAAAAAAAAATATCAGACTAGCTTTCTCCTGTAGATAACGCTTAGTAGTCTCAGGGATGTAAAATTCCACTTACCCCTTCACCTTTGCCACTGGAAATTATTGTGCAGGATGCGTAGAAAATCAGAACAATTCTTCCTAATTTTCTTAATTTAACTACGGTATCTCCAAATTTGGAATTGCTAGGCCTGAGGTGAGGGGGGTGTTTGTGTTCATAATTATAAGAACATTACACCCAAGAGTCTTACAGATATATTAGAACCCATTTCCAATATTTCTCAGTACATCAAATTACTATGGTAACATGACGTGACGCTGCTGAAAGGGTAGTTTAATCTGCATGAGTTAATGATGTTCAATGGTGAATGACAGTATTTACTTCATCTGGAGAGAGTCTAATATTTCAAGCTGTTTCCTGCTTTCCAGACAATGCTAAGATTTAGAGCGCTGTTTTGTATGTTTTTTGGTCCGAGTGGTTTTCAGCAGGTTATAATTTTCATACACACAATATCTGCTTGAGACAAATGGAATGTAGAATGCACGGAACACTCTGTGAGACCTGAAAAAAAAGTGGACAATTTAGAGATATTGATAGAAAATTAAACAAGAAAAGGGTTACTTTGAAATAGTATTAACAATTAACACAAAATCACTGGTTTTCACAAAATATGCAGTCCTGCTATTCTATTAATTCAAGGGCCATAACTCTGGAGTGTCTGTGACAATCTGGTTGGTTACAAAACTTAGTAGAGATATTGAGCTATTACACATAGTGACCAAGTTTGGTAAAGATTGGTTCACATTTCACATTGCTGGATAGCAGACAGTATATTTTAAAAAATTTTCATCATTTCAAGGGCTGCAACTCTGGAGTGTCTGAGACATTCTGGACTGTTATCAAACTTTGTTGATATTTTGTGCCCATACACAATGTGACCAACTTTGAAAAAGATCTGTTTCTTGTTTGTTAGTGAGTGGACACTGTTAACTTTGTCAATCAACAAGTATATAAAAATGGCTGTCCAGAAAGTAAAGTGGTTAACACACTGGCATTTCCATAAATGCAACCATTTTGATTCTAAGTCAGTCTGACGTTGTGAAAGTGTATTTAATTGCCTGTTCAGACACATGAGTTTTCTCTGGGCACTGCAGTTTTTTTCCTCATCAAGGACAATGCAATCACTAAGATATGAATGCTTTCATAAGTGAAATTGCTGTCTGTCCAATTATTTTGATATATATGTAAATATATTTTCAATTAAAAATTCTTACTTAAAAGATATATAAGGAAAATTGATTGTTAATTTTTACCTCACCAAAGAACAAATCAAGATTTAATTTATATAATGTGAAAATGTTCTATTACAAAATCTATTTAATACCACCTTGAAAGGAATGGACTTACCTTGATGCATCTAAGAAAGGAATGAATACAGAACTTTCCATTCATCTGTTTTTTCTGCATATCTTGGTTCCAAAGAAGTTTCTCGAGGTAGATCTAAATCCACTAGGTAATGACATTTGGAAATATTTACCTGCAATTAAGCGGATATAGAACTAGATATTCTACTTGTTTTGTAACTGATAATTCTGAACATTGAAGATCAAATAAAAACAAAAACTCTCCTCAAGAAGTATGTACAGTATAGAGCTATGATAAAGTGCTCCATTATATCAAGGCAAAACCCTAACATTGGACACCAAATCATATTTTGTTGAGTTAACTTAAGGTGCATTTGCTCACTATTATACTGTCCAATAAAATATGGCATAAATACTTTAAACACATTGTCTTTAAATCGTCAATACATGCATACAATTATCATATTCTAAAATATGAACAAAGTTATGCTGTGAACATCATCATTTAATAAAAGGGAAATAATGAGTGCCCAGAAATATTTGTTTGTTACAGAAATTTTTGTTTGTCAATGAATCATATGTCATCAGCCTATCTTTAATTAAAAGACAGAGTGTTAAACTCTGGCCACAAAGTTTTCTTCAGAAGGAACCCATACAAAAACATTATGTCTCTCTTTGTAGAAGGGGGAACATTATAAAGCATTAGAATGATGCTGCACTTTAAACTTTTATATCTTTGGAGAAAAGGGAAAATACTGGCCCCAGATTAATAAGGGCTGCTTGGCATTGCATGATTGTTACTATTCAAAGTATATGTTTACTTTTAATAAAAAGAAACATCTTTAGGATTTAGTTCCTTATAAATGTTAGATTAAAATAGTGTCAAATTTGAAAGAGCTTTCTGTTTATGATATGATAACGTTTTAGCCAATTCAAATCATTGACAAATAAAAACTGACATCAAGGTATTGTCACAGCCATTTCTGTCACAATTCACCAACTACTGTAAAATCATTAATGTTCTCTGGACACTTACTTTTGTTTATTTCCTTGAGGGTTTCATTTTATTGACTTAATGTTTTCCCTTATTAAAGTACAAAATCAACAAAATTTAAATGTCAACGAAAAGTAATGATTTTACAGTATTAGCCCACAACTGTGAGGATAATATGGAATGTCGGCTTACATATCTTGATATCTCCTCCTTGTTTTCATCATTCATATCTGTGGGAATGAGACGGGATGCATGAGGTTCAGAAGCGTAGGGCTTCGGCAGCTGACCTTTGAACTCAGACTGTAGAAACTGCAGGTTCCAGCTAAAGGATAAAAAAAAAAAACCAAGATTTTTGCATATTCTTGTATGTTTTTGCAGTTGTTTTTTTTTTTCTAGTTGTTCAATAGCAATATGAAATGATCAATTCAAGGGGTCTATCTAGTACAAGTGACCTTGACCTTTGCTGTACTGGTGATAACTGGGTTCATGTGACCATAAAGCCTACAACATGCAAAATTTCAGTACATAATTAAAACACAGGGACCATTTTCAATGCACACTTTGAGATATTTCCTAAATTTAATAGAATTTATGACTCCTATATTTTCTAAACTATTAGATAATAAAACTAAACAGCTTATTTACAATATAAAAGAAATAAATATCTACCATTTTCATTTATCTTTTCATTAAAATCTTGGAGTGGTAAAGCAGAAATTATATTTCAACAAGAAAATGTATCTCTGCGGCACTGATACCCACTGGCGTACGTTGATCACAGTATTTGCTTGTGTTTTTTTAAGTTTATTTCTTGATGTACATTTTCATCAAATTTCATGACGATGTGAAGTCATCTTTAAAGAAAACAAGAGTTGTCAGAACGACACATATGCACCCCTACTCTCCTCCCACTTCCATCGAGGTCACTGTGACCTTGACTTTTGACTAAGTGACCCCAAAATCAATAGGGGTCATCTACTAGTCATGACCAATCATGCTATGAAGTTTGAGGAATGTAGGCCCAATCGTTTTTGAGTTATTGATCAGAAAAAAAATTTAACATTCAAGGTCACTGTGACCTTGACCTTTGACCAAGTGACCCTTAAATCAATAGGGTCATCTACTAGTCATGAAGAATGTGGGCCCAAGTGTTCTCCAGTTATTGATCAGAAATGAAGTGGTCTACCAACAAACTGACCAACAGACATTTGCAAAACAATGTGCCCCCTCTTCTTCGAAGGGGGGCATAAAAAGCTTAAATGTAAAGGTAAACCTGAGGCAACAATCAATTTTACAATGTTCATCCTACCACGTCCAAACTTTTTATATAACAAGAGGGCCATGATGGCCCTGAATCGCTCACCTGAGTACCATTGCTTCAACTGATGTCAAGGTTTTTAAACAGACAAGGATTCTGATATAACTTAATCTAAAACATTTTACCCCTGACAATTATACTACACACCAAATATCTAAGCAATGGGACATATGGTTTCAGAGAAGACTTGGGCGCAGGGTCATTTATCACCGTAGGGCCAAGACTTTGAAAATCTTTGTAATGAACCATTAGATGCTACTACATACCAAAAATCTTAGCTCTAGGCCTTATTGATTCATAGAAGAAGATTTTTTAAGATTTTCCTATTTAACTCTATGTAAAACAAGTGACCTTGGTGTGGGGTCATTTATCACCATAGGGCTATGATTTGTACGAACTTCTTTGTGGTCCATAAGATGATGCTACATACCAAATATCTTAGCTCTAGGCCTTATTGATTCATAGAAGAAGATTTTTTAAGATTTTCCTATTTAACTCTATGTAAAACAAGTGACCTTGGTGTGGGGTCATTTATCACCATAGGGCTATGATTTGTACAATCTTGGTAGTGGCCCATAAGATGATGCTACATACCAAATATCTAAGCTCTAGGCCTTATGCATTCATGGAAGAAGATTTTTTAAGATTTTCCTATATAACTCTATGTAAAACAAGTGACCCCTGGTGCGGGGTCATTTATCACCATAGGGCTATGATTTGTACAATCTTGGTAGTGGCCCATAAGATGATGCTACATACCAAATATCTAAGCTCTAGGCCTTATGGATTCATAGAAGAAGATTTTTTAAGATTTTTCTATATAACTCTATGTAAAACAAGTGACCCCTGGTGCGGGGTCATTTATCACCATAGGGCTATGATTTGTACAATCTTGGTAGTGGCCCATAAGATGATGCTACATACCAAAAATCAAAAGGCTAGGCCTTGTGGTTTCAGAGAAGAAGATTTTTTAAATTTTCATTTTTAAAATCTATTTTTAGCTCTTGTGACCTAATTATGCGATGGACCAGAACCATTTATACAACTTTAGTAGAGCTTCATCCAAGGAACATTCCTGCAAAATATTTTTCAAATTGGCCAAGCCGTTTAGGAGGAGATGTTGTTTGAAGCAATTGTTGACGCCGGACGCACGCACGCACGCACGCACGGACGACGGACGCCGGACAAAAGGCGATCAGAAAAGCTCACCTTGAGCACGTTGTGCTCATGTGAGCTAAAAATTGAATAGTTCAGATCATGATGTACATGTGTACCAAGTTTCATGAAGATGCGAATCATCATCATAGAAAAGCCTAAACACAAAGGTAAACCTGGGGTGTGACGGACGAATAAACAAATACACAAATAAACGCACAGACCAAAAATCTACATACCCCACAACACAGTTGGTGGGGCATAAAAATCACAGATTTTTCACAAAAGTGAAAATGTTTCACCTGGAGAACAAGTGCTTAACAAACATTACAGTGTTCTTGTTAATCTAACAAGTCAAGTATTTTAACTTCATTGTTTAAAAAAATGGGATACTCATCTGGAAAAAGATTACTGATGCACAATGCCATTATGTCAGTCAGAAAAAAAATACTACAAACTCACTTCTGCCCAGGAAGAAAAAAACTGCTGGGATATCTGTACCATTCCTTGCCGACACAAATATTGACTGTCCGGTCGTTTGACAACGTGTGTATTTTTGGGTCAGCAGAGATCTTGTTAAGCTCGACGTATATATCTAGCGGTGCATGGTAGGCTGTGACAGAAAGTTCAACACATAAATGTCAAGGTCACATTGGTCACCTTGACCGTGACATTTTTTTTAAGTATTACCTCTGGGTTTATATTCAATGGGTCTTAATTATAAGAAATGAAAGATAAATACATACAGCAGTAAAATTAGGATTGGCAAACAAAACAACTCTATTAGAACAGTATAATTGAGGTTTAAGTATAGATGCCACATTATGATGACAACAATCTGGTATTTACTACTGAAAATTTTCTAAAGTCTTATCAACGGCAAAATAATGATGTTGATGGTCTATGCTCATGTATCTTGTGATGAATATCCCAAATTGTTGAACTTCTTCTCAGCACAAGAGCAAATGATGCAGGAGACAAAGCTAAGCTAGCTTTCTGATCTCAATTATCACCCTTGAGAAATCTCCCATGGAAGCAAGAATTTATGGCCTTCCAAGGTGCATCTTAGTGCTAGTCAAACCCAGGAAAGGATGTTAGCCTAGGGAATAGTATGAGATGTAAGATGTTTCCCAATCAGCATAAAATAAATATGATATAAACTGTCTGCTTCCGACAGATTTGATAATTGCTGACATACCTTGATAAATTGCAACAATTCTCGAGACAGACATCAAAGAGAAGAAGATGCCAAAGAATATAGCGATCCAGCTGGTGTTTTCTGCATAGTTGAGGAAACTCTTTTTTGGTGGAGGAAAAAAATGATCCCACAGCCTCTGTAATTTCAAGTAAGATGCCATGAGTCTTTGTGTTCATAGACTCAGTGATATAAGGTCAGTTGTCATGGAAACTGCATCTCTTTCTTAATGGAGGGAAAAATGTTTCCATGGCTTCTGTGATTTTAGATTAATTGCTTTAGAAACTATCTTCCTTCTTGATTTAGGAAGACCCTGTCTGCAAAAGGTCATTACGACATGGGATCAAGGATATTTTCTTTGGGAAAGAGAATATATTTTCCCATAAGATGTAATCACTGACCTAAAGTAAATATTCTTTTGGTGGAGAGTTAACAGTCCACAGGACAGCAACAGTTTTAAAATTAAAAGTCAAAGGTCATTTCATCAGTAAATTCTTCATCAGTGGAGAGATAAAATGGTCCCAAAGTTTCTATATACAGAATCAATTATTTGAATCATTTGTGCTGGTCCTTTCAATCTCCATGGCATCTTAACACTTAATCAATTTCAAGTCTCTTATTCATGGAAATCAAACTAAGGGTGAAATTAATTCTAATTAAAAACATATTTTACAATGACATAATCTAATAATGCATTGTTGTACATTAGTATGTAAAACCCAAAAAGCCTGTGAATTACTTTAAATAAATGAGGAATGACTGTAGAATTGTTCTGACAGCACATAGAAATAGAGGAAAATATAACAATTTATGGTCAGCCCTGGAAATGGTAAAACTACTGTAAAATCATAAGTTTTTGTTGACATTAATGTAACAGGTGGTGAAAAAATCATGGCTCGACCGGGACTCGAACCTAGGGCCTCAGGACTACCGTTCCTGCGCTCTACCACTGAGCTATCGAGACACTCATGTCTTATTGCCTATTGATTTATCACCAAATACCTGTACCCGGCTTCATATTCCCCCTCCAAATTTAGAATTCGTCCCGAATTCTTTGAGACAAAGAACATTGTGAAAAGTTCTTGAGGTGCCGAAGCAGTAGCCATATCAAACAGTAGGTTATTTACGTTGGGCGCCAAATGTAACAGGTGGTGAAAAAATCATGGCTCGACCGGGACTCAAACCCAGGGCCTCAGGACTACCATTCCTGCGCTCTACCACTGAGCTATCGAGACACTCAGGTCTTATTGCCTATTGATTTATCACCAAATACCCATACCCGGCTACATTAAATTTTTTTGATTATGTACCTAAGGCTATTTTGTGGGTACATTTATTCGTGGATCTATATTCTAGAAAATGTTTGGTCAATATAAGAGACAAGTTTTCATGGGGATTAATATTCATGGATAAAACCCTCCACGAAATCGACAAAAATTAGTGTCCCTTGAAATTTAATGATATCACAGTATACAAAATGCTACAAAGCTGAACTTACCTGTAAAAAGTCCACAGAAACAGCTCCTCCCAACACAAACAGGGGGTATATGGGGAACAGAAATCGCTCTTCCTGGAGAGAAAAAAACCCAACAGATTCACAAATGTCTTGTATTCTATCAATATTAAATCAAGGTAAAGTCCCTGTAATGGTTTTGCTACATCTTGGACCACTTAACCTCTACCAAGACAACCAAGGCATCCTAATGAAACATTAGGAAACCTTGGTTATCTCCATGAAAGACCATGATGTCCGAAATGTAGCGGAACCATTACAGGGACTTTACCCAAGAAAGGAAAATAATTCATCAATGTTTTTTCAACATCTTTGGTTTCTAATCATTAATTAAGGTCAACCCTTTACCTTATG